>VKKT01003637.1:2558-16085 GCA_008038995.1 Haliotis laevigata | reverse complement strand
ATTAACATAGTGGGTGATGTAGTATTAGACATACCCGACTGACGTAAAAATTCATGTTGCTTTGTCCAGAGCAAATCCATACGTCTCCAAAGAGGACATCCCCGATTGAGACATTTCCCCATGGATATGAGGCTGTTATTGTGAAAGGTCCGGGGTCTGTTATTGCAGGGAGCTTTACTGTCCAAACACCGTCTAGCTCTCCACTGGGGTCAGCGACGACTTTGGTGGATACATTACCATGGCCACCACTAACTTCAACCACCACGGCTTCTCCAATCTTATTGGAGGTTCCCCAAACCACTGCCTGTTTGGGACCTCTTTGAAGAACCATATGGTCCTGGTAGTATGTAGCGAACTTTAGGTAAGCTGCGCATACTGTGAAATGAAAAACAATGAATACGGTTGTTTACTCATCATAATGCCAATTTTGAGTCTGAAATAATTGGGTTCTCGTGCAACACCGCAGTCAGCAATAGTCCAGCTATATAGTGGCGGTCTGTAAATAATCCAGCCTGGACTAGACAATTCAGTGATCAATAGCATGAGCATCGATCTACGCAACTGGGATACGATGACATGTGTCAACCAAGTCAGCGAGTCTGACCAACCGATCCCGTTAGTAGCCTTTTACGACAAGCATGGGTTACTGAAGGCCAATTCTAATCCGGATCTTCACGAGTTATTGCTTGAAATAGAATGTGGTTCTTTCAGCAATATTCCAGCTATATGACGGAAGCCTGTAGATAACATAGTCTGAACCAGACATACCGGTGATGAGCATCGATCTTCACAAATAGGATACCGTCCGATCAGTTGCTTCTTACAAAAACATGGGTTGCTGAAGACCAATTCTAACCCGGATCTTCTCGGGGTCGAGGACAGAATCGGTAGAGACGGAACAATTTCCGAGTCAACCCCGAGTCTACAGTACAAAGACAAGTAAAGGGCCAGACCGACTCTCAATCAGTTGTTTTAGATCACTGTGACTACACTGCGACAAGGCACGGTTATGAATTGTTAACGTTTTCATTGCAGAAAAGGATCTTACCTGGAAGCAGGAAAGCAAAAATCACCAAGACTATATTCAGTTTCATATCGGTATGACTACGAGAGTCCAATGGCAAACGGCAGATGTTTGGTTCTGTTAAACAGATTGATAAGGTTCCGTGTCAAGACAATGCACGATCACCGCGGACAGCTATATCTCTCACACAATGTAAACTGGGTTGACTTGAAGTACAATTTTTTCTCATGTTAAGACAGTCACAACGTACATGTGAACGCGACTAATATTTAACAAGCATTGGCTAGAACAACAATACACTTTTTAAATTTAGCTTGATCTTTTTCCAATTAATAACTTTACGAGCAAGCAAGAAGTGAAATCACTAATCACGAACGCATTCCTGAAATTTGTGAAAGCCAACCTTCATGAAAACACGTTTCCTCCAAAATTCCTCCAAATTGTTTATGTTTCATATATTTCGGGTTTCAAATGAACCTAAATAATAAGCATCTGTGCACTGTGATGAATAAATAAAGAACAGAGAGGTGCATGGAAAATAATTTTAATACAAACATATACATCATTATCCATTGTTGTCAAAAATGAGGAAGATGGTAGGGAATTAATAATAAAGATAACAATCACAGTCAATATTTTGTGCGTTCTAAATTAAATGAGTGTGAAAGTTGCAGCATAATCCAAACCATGTGACGGCGACCTTATAAGGATCTAGATCTCTGGATCGGAAAACAAGTGATGACTATTATTGTTAAAGTCTGATGCTGTTGGGGTACAGAGACACGCACACCATCTCGCCTCTCAACTGGGATGTCCACGTGGAGGATAAAACCTACAAACAACACCGGTACCCCATCCCCGCCCATACAGGCCCTAAACAGGATAATATATAGTACTTAAATAAATCACAGTTTGAAATAACTAAATCTGTAGAATGATTTCCTGCCAGGTGTTCCAAACCGTACACCTGTATACCATGAACAAAAAATGTATGATTTTACCCATAGTTCACTACAATGTACTCGTCTAACACCGATTCTCATTAATGCAGTGAGGTAGTCTGGTGGTTGATGCGCTCGTCACGCCGAAGACGTGAGTTCGATTCGCAGCGAGTTTGCAATGCTTGAAGACCACTCCTTACGTTGACCATTGAACATAGTATTCATTTCTGGTCATTTCTGCTCAGTAGATAAATGCCAACAATAACAACGTCGGACACGTACTTTGCGCTAGGCTTCATAATTTTATCCATGAGATTAACATAAAATTTATTTCCAATCATTTAAAAAAAAATACATACCAATAATAATGACGTATGGCACTTAGGCTTCATACACTCAGTGCATGTATAAAGACCTAACACTATGATACCGGTCATGAGCGTGCACTCAGTTTCATTCTCAACTCCCTCGGGAGGATACAGCCGAAGTACGATACAGGTCAGTATTTGTAGTTTTGTTCACATATAGATATGGTTCTACGTTGCGTTTAGCACTAATCCAGCAAAACCACGGCGGCGGACACCAGAAATGGGCTTCATACATTAAATGTAAGAGAGATAGATAGATGTGTGTGGGTTCTGTGTGTGTGTGCGCGCGCACGCACACACGAACATTTGTCCATCTCTCTTACATTTAATGTGTGAGGCCCTGGTGTCCACCGCCGTGGTATTGCTGGAATATTACTAAAAGCATCGTAAAACCATACTCACTCACATTTCAGTATTTATTTGTCTACAAATGAACATCTTCAAAGCTCCAATGTACAATGAGCAAGTCATAATAGTTCCAATGTAAAATCACATAAAAAGCAAACTTTTTTAAAGAATTATAATAGAGTGAATGGAAGCCGTACAAGTATTCACTTTCAAAGCCGATGTAGGGCCGATGGGGTAGCCTAGTGGTTAACGCGTTCGCTCGTCACGCCGAGGGCACGGGTTCTATTCCCCACATGGGTACAATTTGTGAAGCCCATTTCTGGTGTCCCCCGCCGTGATATTGCTGGAATATTGCTAAAAACGGCGTAAAACCATGCACAGTCAGTCAAAGCTGATGCTCTGTGATCACTTCAACGTACACGCCCCGTATTGTGATGGGATGACAATTACGATGCATCATTGTATAACGAACTACGTTTATAACGAAGTACAATTAGTGGTCACTTTGATTTCGACATAACCGTAGTTTACTGTATGTTTATTCCAGCATCACCATCATCTCCACTGAACTTTCATTCGTGATTACAGTCTCCAACGCATCAGCAGTTTCCTACACCTTGTTGGAATTATGATTGACATCAACATCGGTGGTGGTCGGGGTGACATATTTAGGTAAAGGTCCGTCTATGTCGATTCCAGGTGTGTAGTCCACGACGTTGTGTTCCCTAAATTTCCCCCGAGCACGTTCTGTACACTCCAAGAATACGTTGAACGTGAATCGTATATCGTCGGAAGTAGTTGCCTGTGCGCATACAGCCACGCGCAGGAAGTAGATGTCTCTCGCGATGGCGGGAATGATGTATATCCGGCCGTCTGTCAGTACCTCATCATGAAGGAGTTCAGTCAGTCGATTTGGCCCCTGAAAAAATGAAAAATGCGAGGAGAGATTTTAAGTTGGATGACTTTCCTCTACCTGAAAACCCTATATTTACCACACGAACAGAAACCTATTGTAAAGTTCAATCCTCAGACTACATGAAATACAATTCTATGATCGTCTTTGGTACCGTTCGTATTATTTACAAATATTGAAAATAATGGTTTTCAACAAAGTACAAGTTGTACCATTCGACTAGCACTTCTTGAACGGCTGTGCACCATGCCCATGGTTTTCGACAACATGAAAAAATACATGTAACTCTTCGAGTTTCGTCCGACGCCAGTCTGTGACACACCGTGTTGCTATTGAAATACTGTTCTGAGCATCCTTAAACAAACCGAATTCACCCACTCAGTCATTCACTTACATGTACAATTGAAGGGTAGAGACGAAATGATTTACCTTTAAACGAAAGCAGACTAAACCCATGATAACTTCTGCTACAATCTCAAAGCGGTCGTCTTGGCCCAACATACTCTCAAGCTCCTTCGCAAGACGCACATGCTGGAAAACAGAATTGTAGTACATGTATATAGAATGTCTCACTAGATTCATGATTGTAAGCAAATAAAATAAGCGGTGTTCAGAATGTACCTTTCTTATGTATTGCTGAATGCCAGAGACGCCATAGGACCTGAGGACGAACCAGAGTTTGAGGGATCGGAACCGTCTGCCAAGCGGAATCTGCCAATGCTGGAACATCATTATACTGACATTTAGTTCTAGAGATACTGGTATCTCACCGAAATATATACACATCATACGCAAAACATTTCAATCGGAAACGAGCCCAGATCAATTCTTAATTTGAGTAAGACCTGAGGCAATCTAGACATGACCAATAATTTTTGAATTGCGTTGGACTACTTTTAAAAATGTCCCTACGGTCTGGGCGACTGGATCGATTTGAAGCTGATTTCATCATAGTGCTTGCTGTATCACTGCCAAGTGATATATGCAACAGGGGGTAAGTCCGTGTGTTGCTTTTCGAAACAACAAATTATCTACCACTTCTTTTGATGAAGATTACATTGCGGTTCACGATGATATATTTGAGGTATGAGCTACTGTGTAAATCTGCATTTAATGCCACTTGGAACAGTATTCCATAACATAGCGTTGCAGCATGATAAGGGAAGAAAGCAAGAGGTAATGCATGTATAAGCCTCTTAGCATTTACGTGAACCCAACCAGCATGAGTTTGGTACAGGAAAACCTGCAGCTGTAATCCCACGCGAAAGTGGGATCCGAACAAATGATTTTCTCGTGTGTCTAAAAGTACGTGCCTTGGACGACTGTACCACCCATGCCACACATGTATAAAATGAAAGCCATGTGTTGCCGACAAGAGTCAATTTCCTCAAATGGTGAAGGATGTTCCTACCCTGTAGTCGGGAACCTTGTCCTGGTCTTGGTGTTTAAGGTATACCGGGTCGACGTTGAAGGCGTCCACCAGCAGCTTCCTGTCCTTGATCCTGAAACAGTGTTCAAGTGAATGCTAAATGACACAGCAATATTCCATTTACATCTGTCTGGACCAGGTAAACCAGTATCATAAGTAACGATCCACATCATCAGGGCACAGTTAAGAACACAATGTCAACTGAAAAAGTTCTATATTATTGACGAAGTCCACGTATAACAAAGATGGATACAAAGTATAGGTATAAAATTTGTCACAGCGACATTTCATAGCATCATATGCAGTAATGATACGGTCCATATATACTTCCTGTAAAAGTTTAGACTCACTAGTGTAAATATAGCAACTTACTTCAGGCAACTGCTCTAAACTAAATTTTGCAAAACATTCCATACTGTTTAAAGGTATTCTTTACACATGAACTGATGTATTGTAAACCAAATTCGTAACGTTGAAATGATTATTGCGAGTTCAATACATGATAAAACTCGGTGAAAACTGGCAAATTCTTAACAAAACTTTACATCAAAACGCAGCTGTTCACATGAAGGATATGTGCACATGCTTTTCAGCAATTTGATGCATGATCCTCGTGCAATTCATCTGCAAAAGGTTGGAAGTTGGTTCCCCAAATGTCCGCTGCCATTTCCACCCAAACCACTGTTCGTTCGAGAAAACCTTGGTTCCTTGATGCCAATAGTGAGATTGAATAACTAGACATGAGATAATGTCAGCTAACGATCGATAATGTCCAGGATAATGACAGAAAATTTAAGTAATGTCCAGCATTTTCTCCTTTTTCTTACCACATGACTGACAGGTCAAAGTTGCACAACAACCATTTGTGAGGGTTCATGCTGAATGTTTCGGCGTACTGAAACAAAGTAAAGATATTGCAATCAGTATACAGAATCTGAAACCTCACTTCTTGTTACGACGTGCACCGTAAATTGCCTTTAACCGAATCTATGCTGCCCGCCTTGTGCACATTGAAGGAAACTGATGTTTTTAGCTTCTTTTTAAGAAAAAAAGAATTCGTTCTTACCTCGACACCCTTCATGTATGACCGGAACTCAGGACAAACAAAGGCACTTCCGGCATAAGCAGCATCGATGTGTAGCCATATACCCTCCTCCTCACCTGTAATGTTGGATCAGTAAACTTCCCTTATAACGAACACGCTTACACGGTTTCTTTGTTGTTTTACGCCGCACTCATATTCCAGCTTTATGGCGGTGGTTTGTAAATAATCGAGTCTGGACAAGAAAATCCAATGGTCAACATGAGCATCCATCTACGCAACTGGGATACCATGACACATGCCATGGCCAATTCTAATCCGGATCTTCACAGGTCTCACTTATAAGGAACTGCATGCACAGAACAATGACAAGTTGTTATAACTCTCGAATTACAAATAATCCGATGTTTGGGTGGGGGTCTTACAAGATGTTCGAATCCACACCGAAACGTCGCCTTGGTTGTAATAAAGAAGTTGTTTATCAAAGGGATGTTGTCAGTGTACACACTGCAGACAATCATGAACGGGAAGCATGAACTCACATATTGGACCAATCTCTTCAAGGTTGTCGAAAGCACACGTTCCAGTGGTTCCTAAGGAGGCGCACACCTAGAAACGAGCCACATCAGTATATATCCTGCAAATGTGGATAAGTGCTAGTTATACGGCCTGTCAGTTTAATGAAAGAGGAAAGATTGAAGTCGGAGATGCACATTACTGCATGGTATTGTCAAACCAAGGCCTATACACAGTAAAAATCTAGGATTCAATTCCGCGATCCGCGATTAGAAAGGGGAGCAGCTCGAGAGCTGAGGCAATCTAGACTTGTCCGATGATTCTAGACTTGAGTGAGTGAGTGAGTTTGGTTTACGCCACTTTTAGCAATATTCTAGCAATATCACGGCGGGAGACACCAGGAATGGGCTTCACACATTATACCCATGTGGGGAATCGATCCCGTGTCAACGGCGTGACGAGCGAACGCTTTAATCACTATTCTACCCCACCGCCCACTCTAGACTTGAGCTGAACTGAATTCATATATTCATTGTCAAGGGTTGTGAGCTCAGGCAATACAGACTTGCCCGATCATATTAGACGTGAGTTGGACTCCTATTTAAATTCATTCCCTGGGGTATTGCAAACAGTGAGTGAGTGAGTATGGTTTTACGCCGCGTTTTAGCAATATTCCAGCAATACCATGGCAATGGACACCAGAAATGGGCTTCACACATTGTACCCATGTGGGGAATCAAACCCGGATGTTCGGCGTATCGACGAGCCAACACTTTAACCAATCGACTACCCCACCGCCCCGTACTGGAGACAGACTAAGGACAAGCGTCAGATACTCACAAAGAACGGCAACAGTCCTTGTTTCTTGTCCTCCTGTATGGCAGCCCTCAGCGTGTCCCCCCTCAGACTGTAGTTGTCATCCGTCGCCAGCTTCCTCATCTTCACCTCACCCAGAAGCCCCGACCGATGGACAGATGAGTTGGCCTGGTGGGACAGTGGGGCTAATTATGGAAGGTTGTACAAGTCATACTGAGGTAGTTGAAACACGACGTGGTGACAATATGTGTACCACAACAGCAAGAGCTGTGAGCTCATTACAACTGTGAGCATCTTTACCTTCCCGTAATGAAGAGTTCTTTCGCGACATAGTGTCACGTGCTTCGTTACCTAGGTTCAGTGGTGTCAGTTCAGTTAAATGATATCGATCGGTTACGGTAAACTTGCAAAATATGTTTACAAAACCATTTCCTCCCACATAGTTTTAATATATACTCTGCAAAAAAAAGAAACGATGTACACACGATGTCTTTCGTCTCTACGGAGAAGCAAAAATGCCTGACTCGTCACTTAATTCAAAAAACGATTCTATCGCTGTTGCGGACTTGGTCCTTAACACCACTGACACCTCAGCCGACGATTCTGATCAGTCCAAATTTCGGTAGATCTTCAGTCAAGCATGACAAAGGTGTGAGGACATTGCAATTAACTGACAATTCTCACAAAACAATCCGTAGTAAGAAAAGATGGAATCAACCTATTGCTGACGTTACCTGATCAGATGCTTAGTAAGAAAAGATAGAATCAACCTATTGCTGACGTTACCTGATCAGATGCGTAGCCAATCAGTTTTGAAATAACGTCCACGTTTCGGAGGTTCGGATCTTGTTCTTTCAGGCGTTTGACATATTTGGTCCTAGCAGCTAACAGACACAGAAACACTGTCTCACTCGCCGTCGACTGGAACACAGAACACGGACATGTACACAATAACTGCATCCTTTTAACATCCTTTTATATACACTGCATGACGTTGTCTTGTACATGGCTATATCAACTCAACCATACTTCAGGCCGTTGATGTAGGATGTATTACTGTATATTTGCTATGTTTCCGCATGGAGAATTAAGACCTGAACATTTCTGAAGAAGCCAGCACAAATAGATATAAGATTGAGAATCATTCTGCAGGGCATTTCCAGATTCTTGACGCCTCTTTAGCAACTGAAATTACAGTGGTTTTACGGTGTTCTTTGAGGACAGAGATGAATTTCGGACTCCGAGGCTTATTGTCGAAATATCAGTAACAAAGATAAAATACAATAAAATGGGACCTAAAATGAAACCTTGATGTACACCCTTAATAGAATTAAACTAGTGGAAATATGCCAGAGGTTTACGTGTCGCTTCCTTCTATTGATGTTGTGTATTATCTTGTGAAGGAAAACTGATTTGTATGGATAGTCAACTTCTTTATTGCAATGAGAGCTGATAAAGAAGTTGACTATCCATACAAATCAGTTTTCCTTCATCTTCACAACTTCTAAAATGCCTCTCAAAGAAATTATTATCTTGTGAGTAAAGAGAGAGAGAGAGAGAGTAAACATTGCTTAACGCCACATCTGCAGCCCGCAGTCATTCATATTCGCTAATATAAGGCGGTGATACGGCATACACAACTCTTTTGACGCACCGGAATGACAGCCACGATGAAAGGCTTTCCGCTAGTCATCAACTAGGTCGTCATTTTGACGCATAATGTATGATATCCTACGGTTATGACACCGCCGCCAAATGCGTCGTACCGCTCCTACACAACCTGTCCGAAAAACGTTGTCGCCGAGTCGGTCATACTGACGTTTTACCCTTCTGGATAACCTTTCCGTATGACACTGCTTCTGTATATCCTACCTGTGTGACATCGACTTCTGTATAACCTACCTGGGTGACACCGCCTTCTGTATAACCTACCTGTATGACACCGCCACCGGGCCCGTCTCGCTGATGCAAAAATTCCCCTGGCAGGTTCAGCATCTTCCCCAACCAGTCAGTTGTCACCATCTCTACCTCCGTGCATGCGGGGCTGGCCGCCTACAGTCAGTAAATGTGTCTCAGTGACATATCAATATAACTTGAAACAAGCTAGCAGTACGTGATTGTGTGTTTGTTTGTTGTTTAACGTCACGCCAGCAATATTCAAAATATATGACGGCGGACTAAATAATATGGACCATACAATCCAGTGATCAACAGCATGAGCATCGATCTACGCACCTGGGATACGATGACATGTATCAACCACGTCATCAAGTCTGACCACCCGATCACGTCAATCGTCCCTTACGACAAGCATGGGCTGCTGTGGACCAATTCTGATCCGGTTGTAGTAATACAATAAACTCAGTTCAAAATTTGGTGGGGCGGTGGAATAGCCTAGTGGTTAAAGCGTCCGTTCAACACGCCGCAGACACGGGTTCGAATCCCCACATGGGTACAATATGTGAAGCCCATTTCTGGTGTCCCCCGCTGTGATATTGCTGGAATATTGCTAAAAGCGGCGTAAAACCAAACCCACTCACTCACTCATAATTTGGTTAATCAACACACCGAGAAAACAGAATGGTAATGTTATTGTACCTCAATTCACAACGATAAATGTTTGTTCTACAAACTAAGTGATATTACAATAATAACATTATGTACCATATTTATGCCCACTTTTGTTACGGGGTTGCGGATACAATGATCCTGAATAATTCGTCAACTCAAACGTATTTTTTATTGAAGCAGTAGGTTTCAATAGAACCTGCTGGATTCAACAGGGTACCTGATGTAGTAGGGAAATACCTTTTTGTTAACATCAATGCAAATGTTATATATGTATGACTATTAAAACCAGATTTCCGTGGATAAATACTAAACAGCCTTACCCACGAGAAACCAATACAGCCAATTGCGTCGCCCAGCATGTCACCCAAGATGGACGGATAGGAACTTCCGGCAGCAAAGTAACCATGGAAACGGGGACTATGCCAGTGGGTGACCTAAAACAACAGTTGTGGGTACAAAGATCTTTTCACTCATGCCTCTCTTGAAGGATTTCATATTGGCGTGTGAAGATTTGTACTTCAAACAGGAACGCCAACTCTATTTCTGTTTACAAGCAACTGAAATGAACATTAGGGAATCACTTGATAATTGTTGCTTTTAAAATAGTTTAATGCTTTCAACAACAACAACAACAACAACAACAACAACAACGGCGACGTCGATGATGACGATGATGATTTGCCAAAAGCATATTCTAACTCAATTATTGCCACTAGTTCACCTTATATATTCATAGATATATTTCTAAACACGGTTGAAGAATCGCTTATGAGATTCTCTTTCAAGAAAAGTCTCAAAATAGATATACGAAAATGATTTTGAAATATATTTCAAACTGAAAAATGCGTGGAGAGTCCCATCATTATTTTTGTACGCGATGTCAAGTAATTGTCTGAACTTGCATGTAACCTTGCCATGTTTTGAAGAAAACAAGACCCGTTAAACCGCATCTCCAGATAATGTTAGCTCGGTTTCTAGGAAGTGAGTGAGTGAGTGAGTGAGAGAGGTTAGTTTTTGCTGTTTAGCAATATTCCACTAAATATGGGCTTCACACATTTTATCCCACATTGTGGGGATTCGAATCCGGATCTTCAGCGTGACGAGCAAACGCCTTAACTATCAGGCTACCCCACCGCCCCAACTCCCCAGATGACATACCCCAGGCATCACGATGTCCTCAACATCCTTAAATATGTCTTCCCACGTCTCTGGTGACTCCGGTGCTTCCTCTCTCATCAATGACGTCAGATACCCTGGTCTGACGCGATGCATGACGTCACGATCTCGTATATTCTCGTAGTAGTCCGCGATATAATCCACCATTTCTTTGCCATGTTTTCGAAATTCGTCCGCATTCATTTTTAGCAATAAAGACTCCAAGAATGCCCCTATCAATGACATAAAAACATAAAACAATTTTAAAGAAACATGGAACACATTTGCAAAATACATTCGTCACCACTCGCCCCTTTCCGTAACCTCCATCAAGACACGATGGACTTCCACCTATCGATGAAAGTTATTTCCCAAAGCAAGATAAACCAATCAGAACGCGCGTAATAATTTATGTATTTGGGTAAAAAATCCATTGCATTAAGTTTTAGTTAAACATACGTCGTGTATCAAACATGTACTCAAGATACATTGTGCTTTTGTGTTCACTCGTACTGTTTATCTTGTTATGACAATGTGTTTAAAATAGCATCTGCAATATATATGATATATACGTAAATCATAACGCAAAGTAGTCTAACAAAGCTGACAATTCCTTTTGCGCATAGACGGTGGAAACCAGTCCCAGAAAAACAACAGTTGGTCACGAATGTTGCAATAGCTAAGCTTTAACTGGCTTAGTAGTGGATTGTAACAACAGTTGGTCTAACATTGCGTTTTGACGAAGAATGAATAAAACGAATACAATGGTAAGTACAAAGGTTATCACTGAAAGGATGTGGTTGGAAAGGACCTTTTGTGGCACACTGGAAAATGTCAGAATTATGAAGTTACGAATTTGTATTAATAGTATGCTAATGTTTGGATGTTTCGATGAGTCAAAGATATGAAAAGTCATAAATATGCATAAGTCGATTTACCACTCACCTGATCATATCAGTTACACATTTTAATCTTTTGTTTTATATTTCTTGAATGATTTTGCAGATCTCTTGGGCAAAAATAGCCTGTGTCATATCATCAGTCCTTATATTTATTATGAATACATGAATAGAACATGCTCTTGTGCACAAGCATAAATGAACACATATCACTTTCTATTAAATGTGGGGCGGTGGGATAGCCTAGTGGTAAAAGCGTTCGCTCGTCACGCCGAACACCCGGGTGCGAGTCCCCACATGGGTACCATGTGTGAAGTCCATTTTTGGTGTCCCCCGCCGTGATGGTGATTGAATATTGCTCAAAGCGGCGTAAAACCATACTAACTCTATTTAATGGCCAGGTAATAATAACTGGTTACATATTTAAGCTTCACTTTCTCTGTTAAAATATTCATCAGTTTACTTAATGAGATATGTGTTTCCTCTGCACATCATTGAACTTGTCCTTGATTGGATGTTACCAACATCTTAACGGTAAAGTATCCTTTCTAATTACTTTATGATTGTCACATATTAGTCACTGCGTGAGTTTAGTTTTACGCCGCACTCAGCAATTTTCGAGCTATATGGCTGCGGTCTGTCAATAATAGAGTCTGGACCAGACAATCCAGTGATCAACAGCATGAGCATCGATCTGACCAATTGGGAACCGATGACATGTTTCAACCAAGTCAGCGAGCCTGACCATCCGATCCCGTTAGTCGCCTCTGACGACAAGCATGGGTTACTGAAGGCCAATATTCTAACCTGGATCTTCACGGGTCTATCACATATTCACCTTTGAAGGTTTACATTGATGAGGTTCCTGTTCCCTATACTAACTTAAATTATTTTAACAGGAAACCAAGATCTAACACAATATATAGTATATCCGTATCTGTAGATCCGGTATTGGGGATCGATATACATATGTAGATATGTTTCATGAATCACACTGTAGTTCCCTTTCGTGTGTCGCGGTACAGTTTACCGACCATATGGCAAAATCTCTACTCTCAATCACGAATCCATTATATTTTTCATAATGATGTACATATATATTCACGATATTCGGAAATGTTACTGACTTACCTCAGGATTGTACAGTCAAGAGAACTCTGACGGGTGTCTATATACGTGGCCTGTATATATTAGGTATATACTCGGTGTGTGTATACACCGTGTACATGCTGGACTCTTTTTATGGAACAAAAGTTCAGGAAACACCACAACGTCAACAGGACTATCTTATCAGGGAGCGGTCACAAGTACGATATGGACAAGCTGACAAGGGACCTTGTTCTGGCGACAGGTTGATGTGTTTTGGCAACGACTAGGGTATAATGTACCTGGATAGATAACACCCTAATCCTGATTAGTTCCAAGGCATGATTATGTAACTACATGTTTGTTGTCACTTCACTATCTAATCATGGATGTGTCTCTAAAGGGGTAAGGAGGGGGGG
>VKKT01003634.1:70156-91249 GCA_008038995.1 Haliotis laevigata | reverse complement strand
CCGTGATGTTGCTGGAATATTGCTAAAAGCGGCATAAAACCAAACTCAGTCAGTCAGTATCCCAGTTGTGTA
Source organism: Haliotis laevigata (assembly GCA_008038995.1). Lineage (NCBI taxonomy): Eukaryota > Metazoa > Mollusca > Gastropoda > Lepetellida > Haliotidae > Haliotis > Haliotis laevigata. Next base: position 91,177 of record VKKT01003634.1, on the reverse strand, counting down.
GATCAGTGCTCATAGTCTGTCTGTCCCTGACTTGACTATGCACAAAGCAATAGAAACCTAACAGTTTTAATCCACAATACCTTGGAGAATTATATAAACGTTAAGAAAGCATAACTCCTTAAAATCACATTTTTGTGCCAGTCCTTATGATACGTTAACTGTTGGGCTGTTGCCAAGGACAGCAGGACTTGTGCCAATTTCTGGATCATAAAACTGGAATTAATGTGCAGTTAAACAATAAACAAACACTCCAGGACATTGACAGAATGTCATTCAAATTTCAAAAAAAATATTCAAATGTTTTCATGACATAGAAGAACGTCCTTTGAGAAGTTGATAAGATCATGAAAATACTCTATTGTCATTTGCCCCAACCCATATCCCAGTACAGTGTACAGCAGGGCTCTCTTCCTTCCCCCACTATTTGTATGATAATGTACTTCCAGTGCACCCAGATAGACCAGTTGCTACGAAGAAGGAATTCCCTCCTTCAGTCAGTGTGTATACATGCTCCAAGTCAACGCTGGCCTCAGCTCTTTCGGCTTGTGGGTTCATGTTTGGCCAGGTCGTGGAGGGAAGGCCCCATACAAACTCTCAGCCACTTGACTGCTCACTGAAAAGAAGTAGTTAGTCCTTTGTTGTTCTCTTGGTGCCATCTCTTGAGTTGATATGGGAAAACACTTAGTGCTTGTCTAAGCTCTGACTTGTGGGTTGGGGTGGAATATGATCAGGGTTTCACTACACGGGTAGTCACTCATTATACCAGGATAGTTTCATGTACTGTATAGATTGTCTACTGAGTGTACCCAAGTGTCTGCTGATATCAATTATATCAATGAGTGTTGATATAATTCTTGTCAGTAGATACGATGGTGAGATTATAATTATCACCAAAAATCACTCATTAGTTTTCAGAGAAAAATGTACTGAAAATCTCTCCGCACGGTACTTCCATTAGACTTGCAGTGCAGCAATGTCAGCATTGTGACATCATCAAGTTTATGACATCAGATCATTGTGAGTCATGTAATTGATGTCAGGGCATTGTACAAAATCTACTGTCAACACGATATCTCTATATCATTTGATCTCACACAAGCAATATCTCCAGTGGAACACAGTTTTGGATGATAAAGGACAATATTGCACCTGTGATACAATACGCATCAACACTTCAGTGACTGTTGGATAAGCATCATGCCACTGCACCCACACTTTCAGTAACAAATGTGAATACTGTAAGATTGCTGATGCGACCTTTAACGCCCACTCACTCACTTATTCACTGTTATGCAATAGGTTACCCTCAGTATATTATGTCTCTATTATTCCCTTATGTATTCTGTGATTCTAAGGTCATTGTTTCTGAATTTTGTCAAGTTTCAAAATCATGAGCGAATTTGTCTGTGAACTGCTTTAAATGATAGAAACTGCTTAACTTTGTGCAAAATAAAAGGATTCTGGATGCCAGATTTCGCAGATGTTCTGCAGGAACTATTTGATGCTTCACCCACATGATCCTTGTCACACGTCATTATGTGTAAGAATCGTAATATGATATATATCACAATATTTTGCCCACACTCTTATGCAAGTCGTAAGGGTTAATAAGTCTTTATTGCATCAATAGCAAGCTAAAGTGAGTGCATATGCCCCAATATGTATAATATAGGCCGAAATGTTGTCGAAAATGTGTGATGTGCATTTAAGTTCTTCTCAGCCAATTCTGTCTACCATGCTGAAGGGGCACCTGTTTCTTTGATATTATAGTTAATCTGTCATGCCCTGTTAGGTTTACTTTCTTAAAGCAATCATAAACCTCTTGAGTTGTATATGCAATACAGTCAACAAAAACTGAGTACCAGTCTGGACTTGCAGATGAAAGTTCTTCCTTCTAGAACTAATCAAGTTTTGATGGTAAACATTTGATCAGGAATCAACAATGAAAGAACTAAGAATGAAACTCAAGTGCCCTTGTCTTTGCCGTTATGCAATAGGTAGACCTAGATTGAAATACTGGAGGAGGAACGGCAAGGGTCCAAGTGTCTGCCCCTAATTTAGAATGCTGATCAATGCTGTGTTTGTCAGGTATGATCTCTTTTGTTGGACCTCTCCACAGGTCCATTGCTGTGTGAAACCAGAACCTTTAGAAACTACCAAGCTGGTAATTCAAGTTTTGTACTGATCAAGTTTAATCCTGATATATTTGAGGTATGTTAGTGCTAGTTGATTTGCCATAAAATGCATGTGGTGTGAGACCCAGGGAGAGAATTTAGAATCTTTTTGAGTGGTGACAGTGGAAGAAAAGACAATTTTCAGAAGAAACACCCAACTGGTACATTTTCCCAAAGCTGACAGTGGTACCATGGAATAAAATCTTGTATCACCTGTAGTCCGAGATGGGTTCAGTGCATGTGATATGAAGCTGTATTGCACTCGTCCCGGCCTATGGGGGGTGTGACGATCATCAACAGGCATGTACCTTCAAGGGAGACAACTTGGTGAACATTGCGTCACCAGCTGAGTGTGATGGAGACTGCTGAGCTCGAAGACAGAGTTCAGTGGGTTTAAACACAGCTATATTATGTCAAATTTCTTTCTACAGAATGCTTCCTTTGTAATGAGGATCAGGCAAGATTGACTTGTCTCACTTTTTGGGAATAATTTAAGTTTCTTGCACTTCTTTCACAAAAGTTCAATTTCTGTTTCTGTTCAGATGTATTCTGCTGCAGTGTTGGAATGAAGATAGAATTCAGTGGGTTTAAACACAGCTATGTGTTAAGTCTTTCATATACAGCCAAGTCTTTGAAAACATGGGGATCTGTCAAGAATGACATTTCTTACTTTTTGGGTAGAATTTACTGGTCTGTCAAAAGGAAGTAAAATTTCTTTTCAAAGTACTCTGCTGCAGTGTTAGCATCTACCAAACATCAAGTTGGTGGTCAGCAAGGACATTATGGTACTTGCAAACTTATGTTTTGATTTGTGCCGCATAATACTGTGAACTTACTATCAACACTTGTGCTTACCAACAAATCTGACGAATGTTATGCAAATTATATTTTCTATGAGGCATTCACAGAGTTTTTGTCCTATTCAATCTTCTTTCTCCTTTCAAAGACTTGTTTACATAAACAGGTTGCATGACGGGTACATTATGTCGTGATAAATTACCTTAGCATTGCGCAGTCACCTTTGACCTGGCTGTACAAATACTGGCTTGCCTCGGCAGTGATACCCTCATTATCGTGGGTTTAAACATTTCCAATTTATGCCCGTCTCTTTGAAGCTTCTTTCTGCATTTGGTGTGCAGTTGTGATAGTCATGAAAAGATAAAGATTTATTGACCAGCTCGTCACCAGATTAAGTCGAATCATGCTAGTTGGTTGAGGAAAATCAGTTCATATGAATACCCGTCAGAAGAAAACAAACTTTGGATAAATGATCAACTGGAGTCTGTGCTAATACCTTTGTGTGCAGACTACCCAGTTTAGAACTTGTCAACAGTTTTAAGAGCGTTTTATGTTTATATATGGGCTATTCTATGCAGAGCTACTACAGTCAAGACCTAAGCAACCAGTATGAAACCCAGGTCAACTAAAGCTCTGGTCAAGTGAGCTCTGCTGATACTCCTCGTAAAAACTGGCCAGATTTATATTTAAAAAGATTAATTACAAAACAAGCCCAAACAGTTGGCACCATTTTCTGAAGATAGTAGTACCTGTTGATCTGGTCTACTCCCATTTGTGAGAACTCCCAATTGTGAGACTCCCAGTTATGAGACAGTGGACTAGGTAATTNNNAAAGAAAACACACCATACTCCCCTGTCTGATAGAATGGATTAACCCTAGCTAATTACTGATTTGTTATGTAAATGAACCTTGTGGAGGTAACTTTATGAAAGTTTATACAATAAATTGATTAACATACTCAGGTAAATGTCTTTCAAAATTAAACACTTTGTGTAGGTAATTTCGTGATCATTTGAAAGATTAATTAATTTACCTACCGGGTACTCAGATTCACTCCGTTTCCAAAACTACAGCTTGTTAGACACACACAGTTGTAAGTCTCTAATTACGACTACTTAGAGAATAGTTGTATTTGATGTAATCTGTATATATTCATATGTACTTAAAATATATTTATGCAATAGTCAATCCCGATGACGTCACATCCATTTCATTTTGTATTTTATGTTGCATGGGAGCGGTTTTAACATAAGCAGTAATGGTTGTTCACAAATCTCAATTCATTTTCATAAATAATAAGATATGTTTAAACCAACATGACTTTCAAACTTAATAATCAATAAAAATGTGTTATCATAATTACATATTCTTCTGAATAGATAAAATATTTGATGAACTATTTCTTCTGTGTAAATATAATCTTTGATAATATATTTCATTGTGGGTACTCTTCAACAACTGGGCTGATCCTACACTCTCATTGTAGGGATGTGGAAGCACCACCTATGTGAACTGAACCATTAATTAATGTGTCTCACAANTGGGAGTTCTCACAAATGGGAGGACACCGTTGATCTAGTACTCCTGTTAAAGTTTGCGAGCTTATTCCATTGATCGAACCACATCCCTTCATGAATTCAGTCCCTTGATTTGTGGTCACAAGACTCAAATATTTAGGAATTATGTTTTAAAAGGAGCTTTTTCATGTGGAACTAGTCAATATATATCTTAGCAGGTTTCATAAAATGGAGTATATACAAGCCACACAAGAGCTTAACTTATGTCATTTTGCCCAGACCCTTGTTGGTATTGTCTTCAGGGTATAGGGGGCAGTTGGGGTAGCCTCGTGGTTAAAGCGTTCACTGGTCATGCTGAAGACTCGGGTTCAATTCCCACAATGGATAAATGTGTGAAGCCCCTATCTTATATCTCTCGCCATGATATTGCTGGGTGCTAAAAACAGCGTAAAACCATGCTTGCTCACTCATTCTCTCTTACTCATTCACTATTTTATTGTCTTTAGGGTCTAAGCAGCATGTCGCAATGCATTGCTTTTGCACCTTGCAGATGTCATTGAAATGTTTGTTAAATGTATCATATTAATCTCAAAGTTCATTGCAGCCTTATGATGTAATATCTTGCCTAGATTGTTACTAACAAACTCCTGAAATACCAATTAAATACACCTGCTGATGATCATAAACATTTTTTGGTCGATACATGTCACCTTCAGCAAAAGCAATCTATTGTCTTCAATACATATTTAAATCCATAGATCCCTTATTTTTTGTCTACTTTTTGTGTTGGAAGTTCAGCAACTATTGGTGGTGCCAAGAAAATAATTTGTCTGAAGTTTCTTGCTACGTTAAGTTTTCAGGTTTTCTCCATGAAATATTTTCTGTAGTTTAATTGAAATTCATTCAGTGTCTTGTAACAAATATTATCCAGGTTAGAAGCTTTTCAAATTAAATGCATTCAGTCGACATTAAGCAGAAATGAGTTTCGAGCTGTGGTGTGTGATACGATTCTTAATGTTCCTACAAACCGTCAAGTGCTTGGTCTTGCTTTGTCCACTGTTAATGAGCAAACCTTTTGTGACTGTAAGCTAAGCTGCTTACTCAATCCTGATTTTATGTATAGAAGACTAATTATTTTTTAAATGTTTCTTGTGAGAAATGTATTCTAAGTCAGTCAACAAACTACAACATGGCAGGCTAAGGATGTTGTATTCTGGATAGTTTTGTTGATCATATACAAACACATTAATTTTCCTGTCTGCAAGGGACACAGGTATTATTACATACTGCTATTGAAAAGCTGCCTCTTATTCAAAGTAATGCCAAGAAAGCTGGTTACGATGTGTTAAAACACAATGTCTTGAATTTCAACAATGGGTTAATGAGCCTTGTACAGTATTGAATGGAGCTAGGGAACGCTATTGTGATGCCTTGCCAGTCCTAATCTGGATATAATAGAATACTAACTGTTGTATTGACTAGCCTAGAGTTGGTATTCAATGCCTTTGACTCCCTTATCCAACACCCCTGCCCAGAGGCTAACTGGTGAGCGAGTCAATGAGCTAGCCTAGCTACACTTAAGAGAGGGGGTAATACGGGTGTATACTGCATATCCCGCGCCATGGCGATACGAGTTGTAGCACATGGCAATACAGGTTTTAACACATGGCATAGGTAGTGTTGCTTGGCTGATAGAGGTGGTGTGTGGAGCCTGGGCAATGACAGTACAGGGTGGACCAGCAACCAGTGTGGACTTTACTGACAACTGTTTGTTCAGTGAGGAAGGTGTAGACATTTGGATGATGTACTCCAGGGTCTTGGGATCTTTAGGCCTGTGTGTTCACAGAGAAGTCTCAACACATACTGCAACAGGTGCTTGTTTTGTAAGCTGGCTACATATTGCTACCTCATGTACAGATTCTGCAGTGTTGTTTGACCTATGGTATGTTCAGTAAGTACTTTTGAAGTCATGTGTATTTACAGGAAAATACCATTGGAGTGATATCTTGTTGCTGTGGAAACTGTCATGTTTTCTTGTGTGACTGCCAACTCAGATGTGATTTAAAAAAAATATTTATTGTTGTTTCAATGTGTGTTCACCCATATTTGGTCCTTTTATGTTTTCATGTGAAATACTGGATATAATATACTGAAAGTAATTGATATTAGATATTATTCCCTGACAGACACTGACTTAACAAACGAACCAAAAACAAATTCACTGCTTATATTTTAGTTAAAATCACCCAGCTCTTACATGCATTAACAATAGTAATAGGAAAGCATAGACTATTCTGTAACTTCTCCTGTGTGTAAAAGTTTAATAATATCGATGACTTGCTACTTATAGTGATGATGTTTAAAAGAGACATTTATCTTCTGTCCTCAAAGGACTTTTTGTTTCAAGAAGATCTGTTTGATCGGAGGGTAAGTGAGTGACTTTGTGAGGTCAGCTGACCTGTTCACACATGATGTCATGGAAAATGTTTTTTTATTGAATGCACTTCAGATTGAAATGAACATGTGCTTTTTACTTTGGTTCAAGTTTTCTGTTCTCGTTTTAGTCTAGTTAAAACTGATTATCCCAAGACCATAAAAAATAGAAATCCTTCTTTTGTGACTGGAAAGTTTCAACAAATGCAACAGGATCCTCTAAACTTAAACTCTGTCGACTTGATTGTACACGTCCAAGACATTGCTATCATATGTCCATCCATTTATTCTCATGACATTGTGAGTATTTTCTTTGAAAACAGAGCTGTGCTTGTCCTATTGTTGGGTCAACACTACCACACAGTGTAATTACTGAACCTTAAGAACACAGCACCTCTAATCCTGTCATAATACATATGGAATGCCCTTGAAATGCAAAACTTTTCCTATCCTCCACTAGGCTCAGGCCTAATACCAATTCTACTGTGGGGTGTAATAACATAGTTATAGCCTGGTTAGGAGATAATCCCGGCTATATTGCAGTCCTGACAATACCCGCCTATTCATTCCTGTAGAGCCCAGTGTTAGACAACCTGTTGAACGGTCCCAGATATGCCCGTTCAGGTACACGCTTCTAATGGATGTGTACCGCTATTGAAGGGGGACAGGTCTTGGCACTAACGGTTGTTAACCTGGTTGCTAGGGTGACAAGCACGTGGGGACGCTTGGCTAGGTAGGCAGGCACACACCATGTGCTGGTGAAGAAGGTGGCTACACTATGCGTGACCTAGGTGGCTTACCTCAACTCACAGCTTGGAATGATTGTGAGTATTTGTAGGCTACGTCAGTAAGTTTGCTGTAACGATATTCAATGCAGGCACAGTGTGGGTGTTAGTAATATGCCGAGGATTTAACATATTTTCACCAAATAATCTGCCATAAGTTTGTCCTTTCTGACTAGTGGACTTAGGTTAATTCGAACAATTCGTAACTTAATGTCATTTATTTACTAGTGTTCCATGGTACTGTCTGCTTCCCAAACTCTGTATTGGGCTGTAGTGTGGCACTGATATTTGAACTTCAAAATTTGGGATTATGAGAAAGCTGACACAGTTTGTATCATTCCCAAGAAGTGATCCTTTGATTGTATCGCCATTCTTAAGGACTGACTTTAAGTGTTGTCCCCATTATTCAAGACAGACTTTCAAATGTTGTAGGGCTGTGATCACTTTGTCGAACTGGACTGAAACTGGTACCTTGTACCCAGTGAGTTGCAAAAAGCTGAATGTAAGTTAAACTTTAATAATGTACATGTTGCTGTGGAAATGAAAATCTTGCCCTAAAGAATTCCACTGCATAATCATAACTCTGCTGTTGGCCTAGTTTTAGGACTGTTAGTGTTTTCACTACTATATTTGGAATGTAAGAAGGTGGGACTGAACTCAGATTCACGTTCAGAACATTTTGAATAATCTTTCACTGACACAGCTGTGTATTGTCCATGGGGAATGTGGGCAGTATATATGATTGTTGTAAAGTTGTAAAACTTATTTTGTGGTGTGCATTGTGGTTAGGTTTGAAAGATTGCCAAGTTTGTTTTGTTAAGTGTGTTTACTATGCCCATATTTGGGATCTAGACCATTGAAGGGAGACATAATACTTTCTCAAGTAGGCAGTACATACACGGTACACAGTGCTTGTACACTGTACACATACACTATACGCTTAAATCGTACACAGACATATCTCTGCCTTTTCTGGAAAATGAATTCTTTTTACGCAAGTAGAGAAACTATGTAAGCTTCCCAAGAAGATATGAATGTCTATTCGGTATATATTGTCCTGAAGTGCCAACAACATAAGTATACTTTAGGGCTGCAATGATTACACTGTGGCGAATATGATACGTATCATGAATATTGGGTAACAAGTACAAATAATTGTTCACGAATACAATATTGTAGTTAAGTGATTGATGTACGATATGGAACGCCCATGTTGACAGTTTTGAGTTGTACAGCCATAACCAGTGATCTCATGACACTCAAATTTGGTATGTAATAGTTACAATCGACTGTACCATGTGCAGTCTTGGCAAACTAACATGACTTGCACTACTGCAATGCTAGTACATATTCCATTCTTGCGTATCTCACTTTGGAAAAGGACATACAGGTTCAAGTAAAACATGCCCCCTTAAAAAAATCGTAAATATTCGGTAATATTCAGTTCTGGTGACCACGAAACGAATTGAATTCATGAAGGGCAACGGTTCGATTCACCAAATATGCGAGTTAATCGTTACAGCCTTAGTATACTTGTCTACTGGGTTGTTGGCTTTGTCCGTTGATTGTTTAGGTCAAGGTCAACTCGTTCCCAAGCAAAATGTGCCTGACTTAAAGGCACTACATCATGCCACACTAAAAATAAATAATGCATTTCTTTCAATAATGCTATCAGCCCTCACGGAAGCTACTATATAATTTATTCCAGAACAAATTACTTATTTATTATACAATATTAAATAATAAAGTTTGAATGAATTAATGCGACGTTTCATGAAATCATCTCATGTGCCATCTACCTGCCGAACATTACTTCGAGCGAACCCCATGGAGTTGTGTCCCTTGGAGCTCTCTTTACGAATATCCTACACACAACTTGTGACTGAAACCAGTTCGACAAACACTGACAACATCGCATACGACAGTTTTCAATGTACGAAGCAATCATTTACATTCCATATATGGCAAGTGTTTGGAAACCTCGATGTTTCAGTTAATGATTTTGGGCAAGTTGTAAGGGTATAAGTCTTTCATTGCATCATTAGGATACTTAAGTGAGTGCATATGTCCCAATATATATAATATAGGCCAACATATTGTTGAAAATGTGACTTTGTACCTTAAGGAACCGAGTAGATCCACCCTGAGACCTTCATAATATCAATCACTGGATTGGATGTTTCACTCCTAGTTTGGAGTATGTCTGAACTGTTGCAAAGTGTGGTGTTAAACAAGATGAAAATGCTAGATGCTGGGATCTTGCTTTTGTGTTTATTGTGGCTGAAATATTGCCGATGTGAAAATAAGTAATACCTCGCACATTATCTAAATAGTTGATGCTCTTGACATCAACCACTGGTTCCCTCGCACACACAGGTTCGTATCTGCAGTCTGCAGGGCATCTGGGTGAAATATTCGATGCATAAGGAAAAAAACCCTGATGTTATATCCGTTCAAATTTCTCTACTGATTTGCATGTATTAGTATAGCGTTATATTGTGTTAGGTTTGAACCCGATATCATGCTTGATCTAAACCTTTGAAGTACAAGCAGCCATGCTTGAGTTTTGTCTGATATACAGTTTAAGAGGCCTTGGTCGATAAAGACTTCCACTTGTATTCTTTGAAGAATAGTTAGCGGGGGAGATAAAGTCACCCAGCTATAACCATGATAAATCAGGTGCTGAAACCAGCGAGGAAGTTGAAAGTTCTCACATTCACCTGTCAAAATAGTCGTAAATAACCAGGCAGGAAATTGAATATACTACAATGGTGAACTAAATGTGCATTGAACTATTTGTAATGTATTCTGCACTTCAAGATCCTGTCAAGTATGAAGTTGACTCATGCATGAGGCTGGCTGACTTTACTCAACAGGAATCTGATAATGAATTATTCAGATTGCAGGGAAGCACATATTGAGCAATGGAAATGATAAATTTAGGAAACCATAGAGTCAGGTTGTGAGATGACGAAAGGCTTAGGTGATGAATGGAAAAATGTATCGGTGTTGACACTTGTAGTTGCCATCGTTTGTTTGCGATGTTTTGTGTGGCTGTTGTACACCACAAAGATGGTCATGCTTCTTCGTTGTTGTTGGTGGTAAGTTCATTCCTCGGACATTTGACTGATAGTCAACTGAAATGTCCACCAAGGGTATGGTTGGTTTTGTAAAAGACAAATGTCATCAAAAGAAATTAAAATGATGAACATTTCCTGATTCCATTTGATTCCAGTAAAATCGCTTCACAACTGATTTGACACCCTGCTCTGGACCTGAAGTCCGTCGATACTATAGTCCATTTGGCTCAAAATCGGACCAATGAATTACAATCTAACCCAAACTTTTTTATTTTTAGGACATAAATTCTGCAAAAAAATCACAGAGTTGGTCTGATGTTTTGATTGTGATCAGTGTTTCCTTGAGTATTATAGTTTTCGAGGTTGGATTGCAATTCATCGGTCTGATTTTGAGCCAAATGGACTGTAGGTAGACTATCATTGTTCTCATGTTAACTCATCCACATTTGACTCAAGGTGTGTAAAATGACAGATTAATGATAAATCAACTTGTCCTTGATGTTCTGTATGTCGTCAAGAAGTGGGCTGGTGGCTGCTGCATCTAGAGTAGACACACTGCCCCATCCTGCATGAATGTTGTGTGTATTACTCCTGTGTTAACACTGTTATTGCATGTCTGGCTGTGATATAACAGAAATACATCCTTTATTCAGTGACTGTAGCGACACTGTTGTATTGGGACTGTACATGATGCTGGTATGGTCTGGGTATGTATGTGGAGGCGGGTGGGGCAGGTGACCCGCTTGTGGAGGAGATAAGATTCATAGTTCACATCTCATTGGGCAATACATCACTGATAACATTCATCCGGGGTATATATTACTGACAGTAACTCTATCCACATGTCATTCTGGATGGTTTATGACATTATGTTATAGCACACTAACTTTGAATCTGTTTATTTGACTCTTACAGAGAGGTTAATTGTGGTCTGTCTACAGACTTGCATGTCAGTAGCTTTGAAACCGTGAAGCAAAAGTTTTGGAAACTTTAACAATAGGAATAGGGAGCTCACCTCTGGATGTTTATGCCTTATTTCTTACTAACAGATTTAGGTCACGGAGGTCATAGAATGTTACAGGTGTACTGTTCACTGTGGAGAGTTATGTTAAGTTGGTGTACCAGAAACTTGACAAATCCAGGTTGGCTTCAAATTTTGTTAGCATAATTCCAAAATCATTGGTTTCTCAGATGTTGTAAATGTCTACAGTCTGAAATGATGTTCATTGTCTGTGATAAACCTACTTTCTTCAGGGGAGACTTGAGTTTGTTCACAAGGCAAGTCCCCAAACATTCAAAGTATATTTCATCCTATGACGTTTTTTATTGTGACTCTAAATGTGAACTCATTCACACAAGGATAGGTTTGCGGTACTTTATACTGACTAACAGGATCCCTTCAATGTCCGATGGTGGACACCACAGAAAATATATGGGTCATGCTGAACCTCCATTTATCATCAGTGTTTGAAATAAGTGATGCGTTCATTGGGTCATATCAGACCCAGTCTGTTAGTACTAAACCAAGCATTGAAGCCTCCTTCTTGATAACAATGAGATACAAGTCATCTGCACAAAGCCGTAACGTTACTCTATCACCCCTGCTGTGGATGGTTTGAACTTTTTAATACTGTCTACTTTTAAGGCTATTTTCACTCTTGCAGTTTTATCACCACAGGGGCGTTGGGGTAGCCTAGTGCTTAAAGCGTTGGCTCGTCACACCGAAGACCCGGGTTCGAATCCCCACATGGGTACAATGTGTGAAGCCCATTTCTGGTGTCCCCTGCCCTGATGTTGCTGGAATATTGTTAAAAGCGGCGTAAAACCAAACTCAGTCAGTTACTCAGCACAGTAGCTAACACTGTTATGACAGAACTCATAATAGTGGTAGTGGTAGGAGTACTAAACTGACCTTAAGGCATGATAATCAATGAGTATTACTCTGTATTTCATACAGCCACGCCTCATTGATGCAAGTCCAACTAAGAGAAGTTCTTGTCAAGTTTGTACCGACTTCTATACTACTCAAACACAAAACTTACACCCAATTTTTTCATTTAGTTTGAAAGAATCAGTTTTTCTACAAGTATACTTTTATCGAGATACATACATTTAGTTTGACTGTTCAAAGATCAAGTTTCTGGTGTCCCCTGCCCTGATATTGCTAAAAGCAGCGTAAAACCCACCTCGCCCACACACTCAAAGATCAAGTCACTATATCTGATCTTCAGCGTCTGCTGAATATACGATCTTATGGGGTTGAACAGTTACATAATATCAGTATTAACCTGGCAGCATATTGCCAAAATTAATCCTTCCCAAATTACTTAATTAATAGTCATCAGTTACAAGCACCTGTTGCGCACTTGACTACATTCACATTGGTGATGACCAAGCACCTGACGGACAATTGACCATTTTTTCATGTATGAAGCAGGGTTTAAATAGCTGGGAGTCCTGGGGACTCAGGGCATATTTTTTTTAGAGTCCATTTATAAAATTGGGAGTCCATCAATTTGCATGAAATCAATGATCACTGATGCTTCCAATTTGATAATGATATATGTTATAATATGTGTTACTTTCAATGTCATTAGAATAATGATTGTAAACGGAATGTTTCTATTTTAACATGGGATATCATCACAAATACAGAAAGTTCTTTCCCAGAAATTAATCATATTGTGCCCACAAGAACGCACAGGAGTTTAGTTTGAGGGTATTTCATCAAATTTCAGCGTCCAATACGCAGGAATCTCGCGTCCCATAAAACCCTGATGAAGACCAAGCACCTGTTGAACATTTGACAACTTTAACATTTGGATGACCTAGCACACATCAGTAAATCTCCTTATGATTGAATCAGCATTCACTGCCCCACTGTATTAATATGTGAAGTAATAAGTCTTTGTTCTATTCCAGCTGAGCTGCCACAAGGAGTGAGTGTCGTGATTCAGGGCTGGTGTGAATGGAGGCAGTGGTGCATGACAGGCTACACAGGTTTGCTCCATGGCTGAATACAGCCTGGCTCAGATTACCCTCCAGCCCCAGGCAGTGGGACATGTTCTCACAGAGGTGGACCAACCGACCGGCCTGGGAGTTGAGCTGAGGCACGTGTAGAGGCCTGTTTCCAGAAACAAGTACCTGTCCTGCAGCAGGAGCCATCTGTGGGTAAATGTAACAGGTGCCCCCTACCCAGCTATCTGTCCCTTGTACAAGGTAACATAACTAAAACACACACATGGCCTGAGTGTTAAAAAGACCAGCCCTGAACCAGGATTAAGATTTTCTTTTTCTATTGTGGATCAATCTAACCTTGAACATCATTTGCCTTGTTCAAGCACTTTCATTAGTTATAGACTGTAAAGGCTTATGACTGTTGTGTCACTAAGGGGAAATATACCTTACTTGTTAGTGTGTTAACCTGCACTGATTGTTGATTCTTTGGGCGGGTGCAGCCTATGAAAAAGAAAGTTTCTAGTTTACCATCCCAGAGCAGAATGAGTTCTCACAAAACTCTTCAGTCCCTTCACTGAAGCTCTTTGTGGGTTGTGTCGAGCAGGGCAGCATGGTGGTGTCTGATTGACAGTATCTTGAGAAACTAGATTATGAAACTGTAAAGCAGATTTCTGGGTCTACACAGATTTTCTTGATCCGTCAAGAGCCAACATCGTTAGCTCAGTATTTTTATTAGAAGAGTTACTTGTAACAAGCAAATACTGCTGCAAATATTACAGCTGGAAAGCTCATGGCCTGCTTGAAAGAGTGGAGCCACCTACCTATGACGAAAGGGAGGTAACTAACTTTTACAACTTGAAACAAGGGGAGCAACTTGCGTTGCACGGATAGACATACCTCTCACAAGTACCACTAGAATATATTTTGTATGATGGAAAATAGTACTAAAGCATCATTTCACCAATATATTTCACCAACAATTCAAGATGATTATGCTGCTATGAGCGTTGTTCGTAGGTTTTGGAAAATGTGGGGCCAAGGGCCCCTGTGTAATTAATTATAAGGGACACCAGAAAATTTTGAGGGTCCTGAAAATTTCAATCCATGGAAATAGAAAAGAAACATAAAAAATTCAGTGCCCCCCACAAAACCCATGTTAATGGCATCTGCTTGATGACCATGTTTAAGCTAAATATAAGACAAATTATTTCATTGGCTGATGAATAGTATTCACTACAAAACTGAAGCAAGAATATGTAATGATGAATCTGATAGCCTGAGAGCTAATGCATTCAAAATGGCGGCGTAAACATTGTGTTAGTTTGACGAGTATTGCAGATAAAAAATAAGTTTAATCATGAGTTCAATCATGGCATATTGATGAACTGATTACTTTCTATGAAGATCGTCTTGTTTGATATGCCCGTTACTCTCTCAATCGGATGGGTCTATTTGGCATACAAGAATTTAACATATTTAAATGAAGTACAGAGTTGCCATCCACCTCAAGTGTTAGTCCAGGAGATCAAATTTATAGTTCTTCTTAAATTTTGCAAGTCAAGATTAGTTGACTTTTGTTAATTTCTAACGCTGGTTCGAGTAGAGATGTTCCCATTTTCTGAAAATAGGCTTTAAATAGTACACTCCTGGCATGGGGTAGGATGGGGTGCGTAATGAGGAGGTCGAGACGAGTGCAATATTACTCAAATCTCTCATTTGTCATGATGGAATCGTTTTCAATTTGTGTCATGGAAAATATTTTTGTTCATGATTCTGTATTTTCTGGACAGGGGTGCACCCTTGTTGTTGGATACAAGCATCTCACATGAAAGGTCACTTCAGAAAGTTTTCCATTGGTTCAGAGGAAATGTCTGCAGTTAAAACTGTTTCAAAACAGGATGAATATGATCCTACACCCTGCATTAACTGACTCGCTATGATGTGACTGAAGTAGTGGTCACCCATGAAGAAACCGCCTCCGTGGTGTAGTGGTTAGAGCATCCGCCTGGAGAGCGGATGTTCGCGGGTCGATCCCTGGCCTCCTCATACCAAAAGAAGTAACATATGGTACTTGTTGATCCCTGCCTGGCGCTTGGCATTAATGCGTACAACAAGGACTGGTCGGCTTGGAGTCAGTATAATGTGTCTGAGTGGGGTATTCATGCTTCACTGCGGCATGGTATCTCAGTGGGCTAGCAGCTTAAGACTGGGCTAGTACAAGCAGCCACACATACACGTGCATGCACGTCGCTATATGAGTGAAATATTCTCAAGTACGATGTTCAAACCCATTTCACCTCACCCGTGAAGATTCGGGTTAGAATTGGTCTTCGACATTCCATGCTTGTCGTGATTGATGGGATCAGGTGGTCAGGTTTACTACCTTGGTTGACACATTGTATCCTAGTTGTGTAGATCCATGCTCACGATGTTGATCACTTGATAATCTGGTCCAGACATAATTATTTACAGACTGCAGTCACATAGCTGGAGAATGCTGAGTGTGGCATTGATCAACAAACAAACAAGGTGTCTAAGGGATGGTCTTTTTCTCTGATGTGGTTGTTGAACGAGACTCCATTATCTATAAACGTCCGCTAAAACATTACAGAGTGGCATTAACTAACTGACCCGTGAAGGGTCAGAATATTGGTCTTCAGTAACACATGCTTGTCAGGCTCGCTGACGTGGTTGACTCATGTTATCAGTTCCCAATTGCGCAGATTGATGCTCATGCTGTTTATCACTGGATTGTCTGGTCCAGATTCGATTATTTACAGACCNCCACCATATAGCTGGAATATTGCTGAGTGGGGCATCAAACTAAACTCACTCACTCATTTACTAACTGAATTACTAATCAAAGGAACATTAAACCAAACTAGCTCACAAACCACCAATAGGATGTTAATATAGTTTTACATTTGAATACTATTTGCCTGTGGAATGTTTTTTGTCTACGGTATGTGCACAATGTTTTTGAAGGGAGATAACTCTCATTTCCTTCTCAAACAGTGTGTGGAATGCAGCAATAGTTGCTGAGACCTTGTCTTGCCTATAATGTTCTAGAGAATTATGTCTCTCCCTGAAGGGGCAGGAGACATATTGTTTTTGGTTGAGTTTCCGCTTCGGCAGTCCCATTGTTTCTGGAACATAACTCTAAAACAACTTGAACAATCTTCACCAAATTTACTATACTGCTCCCTCTCCATATCATTTAGATGTGCCTTTTCAGGGTTTGAACTTTTCTTTAAATTTTTTTTTCTGTTTCAATGGCAACAGATTTAGACTTGGTCGTGTTGAAGGGTAGGGTTTGTGGTCGGAGCATAACTCTAAAACCACTTCACCCATCTTCACTAAATTTTGTATACTTAATACCAATTACTAGTAAGCTTAGAAGCATCAAATATAAACATGTACTACTATAAAACACCATGAACTTTCGCTCATCGTTTAATTTGGGGAAGGGCTAGACATCTGTTTGTGCGAGTAAAAAATACTTTCTAGTTTCTTTTGAGGTAATGAAAGAAAATATGATGCAAGAGAAGGTAACGATTCATTGATAATTCACGTTTAATAGAAACTGGCTGTTTATTGGTATTTTCTTTCATTGCGTAGGAAAGACATGATATTAGATTATGGGTACTGGAACATGTTGCCTAATGTTTTTAAAGTAACATCGTGGCTAGTAGTCACACCAAACATCCGAGTTCAATTCCCTACATGGGTACAATTTGTGAAGCCCATTTCTGTTGTGATAATGCCAGAAGCGGCATAAAAGGTAACTCACTCACCCACTCACTAATCTAACGTCATGCTTTCACATGTGTGTTTCATACAGATCACTGGTTTTAAGACTAAATTGGCTATGCTGTTTGATGAAAAGTGACTTTAGACTTTGCATTGCCATGTGGATCTCAGTGGATCTGCTGGGGCGGTTGGGTAGCCTTGTGGTTCAAGCGTTCACTTGTCACACCAAAGACCCAAGTTCGATTCCCCACATGGGTACAATGTGTGAAGCCCATTTCTGATGTCCCCCGCTGTGATATTGCTGCAATATTGCTAAAAGCGGCGTTAAACTAAGCTTGCTTGCTCACACACACACACACTCGCGCACTCATTCACTTAAAGGATCTACTGCTTCATAATGTATTATTTTACAACAATATAAGGGCATATGAATTTTCTTTACTTCTAACACATACTGCCTTGTGAAGCTGAAAGCGTCAGTAGACATTGTGTTCTGTGGAAGGTCTTGATGGGAGCAACCTTGAAGATATGTCCAAATTGCACTCGTCCCGGCCTGCTATAGGATGCCAAGACAACAGCTGATCAGTTCCTTTGGAGGGATACACATCTGTAGCCAACACATCCACCACCGTCCTTTGGAGGGATACACATCTGTAGCCAACACACCCACCGTCCTTTAGAGGGATAGACACCCGTATCCAACACACACACCGTCCTTTAGAGGGATAGACACCCGTATCCAACACACCCACCGCCCGTATCCAACACACAGTCCGTATCCAGCACTCGCTCAGTCCGTATCCAGCACTCGCACATCCATATCCAGCACTCGCACATCCATATCCAGCACTCGCACATCCATATCCAGCACTCGCACATCCATATCCAGCACTCACCATCCATATCCAGCACTTGCCCATCCATATCCAGCACTCGCATCTGTATCCAGCACTTGCCCATCTCTATCCAGCACTCGCCCATCTGTATCCAGCACTCGCCCATCTGTATCCAGCACTCGCACGTCCAAAGTCTGTATCCATCACTGACACAGTCCGTATCCATAACCCTTGCAAGCCCGTATCCAACTCACCCACAGCCCCTATGCATTGCTCACGCAGTCTGTATCAAACACTCACTGAAATTGACCATATCATGTAGCAGTTTGTTTTGTTTCGGTGGGACTCTTGAAGTTTGTATTTGAGTCTTGTGTTGCAAGATTTGTGACCATGGCGGGTGTAAAATTCAGAAACAGAAACTCAGTGAGCATGTCAACATCTGCCTTTTAGATGATTGAGAAATGCTAGTCTGATGATCTCGGACCTCAAACTTTTGTAGGCAACCCGTTTGCCACCTGTGATAATCTTGGCATGTTCAGCTGGCAGAATGTGGGACATGGGCAGGTCGTGATTTGCGCAATCTTGGTTGATACAAATTCCAATTGCACTTGTCCCGGCCTGCTTGTGTCTCCACATCACATCCCCAGCAGATCTGACCAACTCTGGGAGGCAGTTGCTCCCTCCTGGGAATCCCTCTTGCCTCGTGTCAAACTTTCTCGTCCATTAGATACTGCAGATATAAATGTTTGAGGAGGATGAAAACAAACAGAAAAATCTCAAAGTATTGATCTTTCCACCTGTTACGCTTTTAATGGCTAAAGGGAGATCAATCTTGACAGTTGATCCCACTTTTTTTTTGTTCAATTCTGCCATGCTCAAGGGGAAGTAACTTTGACTCATACTTTTGTGACTCTGAAGCTCACCTGTAAGTAAAGCTGGCATCCATCTATATACTGTGAATAGTATTGGCCTTGCTTTGATTTTTTGACATATTTTGATGAAAATTTATCACTAACTTTCAGGAGAAGTGATTTTGTCTGAGTTTAGTTTTATGCCACACTCGGCAATATTCCAGCCATATGGCAGTGGTATGTATATAATCAAGACTGGACCAGACAATCCAGTGAACAACATCATTAGCATCGTTCTCAGAAATTGGGATATGATGACGTGTCAACCAAGTCAGCCAGCCTGACCTACCGATCCCATTAGATGCCAATTTAAACCTGGATATTCATGGGTAAACTTTCTGGAAAAGGGAAATTACAAGAAGGTATTTTAGGGTTCTTACTGCTGTTGTACAAAGCAACCTTTCTTCTTAAGTGCGAAAACCCACAAGACCAATATACACAACATGCAGATGCATTCCATTAATTAATGCCTGGATTGTCTTGATCGTAATATTAATTGGTGTACAGTTTCATGTGCACAATACTATGTTTTTGCCCACAAAGTTTTGTGTTGGGGTTTACTATTACAATCTATTGTTGGATTTCTGTTTATCGATTTTAATATTGTGAGGGACCATCACTAGTTTGTATAGTTTAGATGTAACAAAAAGTGAAAAAATAAAGTCAAATGTTTTAACTTCAGATGGGAACTACAACCAACTATGCAATTTCAGGATGTTACTTATTTCAGGGATGTAGGATGTTGTTAGTTTCAGGGATGTAGGAAGTTACTAATTTCAGGGATGTAGGAAGTTAGTAATTTCAGGGATGTAGGAAGTTATTAATTTCCACCATTCATGATTAATAGTGTGGGAGTTTAGATTTACAGTCACATCAGCAATATTTCATCCATATCATGACTTAAAATAGTTATTATTCATGATAATTATAAAATAGTTATAGTTTATAATAAGTGCAATTTGAGTATAAAAACCTGTCGACGAAGGACAGTAAAATAACTGTCATCACAGATATAGATTTAAAACTAGCATGTAACTATGTAATTAAACAAATGTTATGGGCAACACAATACAAAAACGGGCTGTAAATGAGCGAGTTAATATTTAACGTCACAGCAGCAATATTTCAGCCATATTGTGACGAGAACATATTTGACGTTGAAATGGAATGCGTATATAATATATAACCTGTCGTCGAAGGACAGTAAAACGACTAGACTGTCACAGTTAGAATTAAAACTAGTATGTAAAGTTAAAACTACTAGCACTATTTGGACAATACAGTATAAAAAACGGCTATAGATCACCGACAACTGAAGGTAGAACCCCATGCTAGGGACCATTTTAACAATTGAACAAATCATTGATATCAAAAAAGTTTTTATAGGTTATGAAACATTTTTCCAATATGAAGTCCAGCAACAGTTCACTGAATATCATATATGGTCCCAGAACTTGTGAGTCCTATGTTACAGTGATGTTATATGATACACATGTTTCCTGTTTGGCAGGTCCCAGAGATGGTACAACTGTATTGAGAGGCAGGTCCCAGAGTTGGTAAGAATCATCATTGTGAGGCAGGTCTCAGAGATGGTACGAATCATCGTTGAGAGGCAGGTCCCAGAGATGATACAACTGTGTATTGAGAGGCAGGTCCCAGAGATGATACAACTGTGTAGTGAGAGGCAGGTCCCAGAGATGATACAACTGTGTATTGAGTGGCAGGTCCCAGAGATGATACAACTGTGTAGTGAGAGGCAGGTCCCAGAGATGATACAA
>VKKT01003633.1:67579-79563 GCA_008038995.1 Haliotis laevigata | reverse complement strand
TAATACTCTAAAATCAACTTCCTCTTCTCTAAATCATCCATTCTGGGGATCACTGAAAATGTCGTCTGCTAGCTATAGCAAGTAAACAAAGTGGGATAACTCTTCACAAACTAATGAAAAAAGGATTACCGGAGTTGTCTCACTATAGGTATTACTCTGTCCCAGTAAGGTACAGATTCCAGTACTTTTGTTGGGTTGAGTCACATCCGGGAATCGAACCCACACACTCAGAGTCAGGCACCTAATCGCCAGCACACAGTCAGCCGTCTAACCCTCTCAGCCACCACGATGTTTTTCCTGTTCAATAACGTCTGTGTGCTTGCATTCCATTACACGTATGTTCACGTGACTCGTTGCACGTGATTGTCGTATTTCACTCTTTGTTCCGTATGTTTCACGTCGGTCACCGCGTCCATGCTGCAACAGCCGTGACGTCATTGGCGTGTGTAGGGAAACAATTACCACACACTTCATTATTACCAGTTCCGTGGATGTGTAGTTTGTAATGTTCCTGAGTATATATCATTACTTGATAACCTCTACTACAGGTAGCAAAGGTACTGTAAGTCCCATGGCCCCTAGTATTGTCATCTACCTTCAGTTGTTGGTGACCTATAGCCCGGTTTTTATATTGTATTGTGTTGTATTGTAATAAATGTTTTAATGCTTACATGCTAGTTTTATATTTCTATCTGTGGTAACCTAGTTGTTTCACCGTCCTTTGTTGACAGATTTTACGAAAAAACGTTTTTTATAATTAATGTATATCTTATTATTGTCACGATATGGCTGCAATATTGACACAGGTATCTTACCTCCACCGTTCCTGTTGCAGATGTAGGGAAACCTCAGCAGATTGCCCAGTCCCACGCTGTATCCTACCATTGTGAGCATATAGTCCAGATGTCTGCCCCAGGACTCCCTGGCTTGTGGGGGATCCGTGGTTTTCCCCCCTGGGGACTGGACCTGTGTCATGGGAAGCCCTGCGTCTGCAGCATCTTCTTCCTTGGCTCTTCCTTTAACCATGGAGTCTATAGGGTACAAGATAACATCGTGGTGACCAGTTCATTGAGAGTTTCATAGGCTCTTGAAACATTGTGTAGTGTTTATGTACTGAAGATTGTATGCCAAGGTTAAAACTGAAACCTAGGTTAACGTTCTTTGCGTGTAAAGTATGTGCTAGTATATGCCTAACTGATATCAACTCAAACCATGGTGAAAATGCCCTACTGTGAAGATGCAACAAAATAAAAAAATATTTTAAAAAAAGAGATGAGTCTAAAGGGTACAAGACAACATCTGAGTGACCAGTACATTGAGAGTCTCAACGCCTGGGCTCTTGAAACATTGTGTAGTTTGTATGCATAGAGTCAGTGAGTTTTAGATTTACGCCGCCTTTAGCAATATTCCAGCAATATCACGGCGGGGGACATCAGAAATGGTCTTCGCACATTATGAATAATCATAACTGTTATTACTGTCATTGCTAAACAGTAATCGCTGTTGGAGATACTCAAAAATGCATAATTCGCGTCTGGAAATGACCCACGGCTATAATGGGATGCAATGCTAAGTGCTTTTCGTGAAGGATTGTTTTACGTGTTTTTACCATTTATCGGAGGACACCATTCACAAATCGTATAAAATCTCAAAATCACGAAAATACGAATTTCATGACTGTCGCCAACCAAGTCAGCAGACCTCAACCCTAACAGAGACTTGTAGCACGAGTTGCAGATCTCCGCGCCTTCTCCACCCGCCGACTCTACAGGAGTGTGTGACTTTAGTTTTACACCGCTTTTAGCAATATTCCAGCAATATCACGGCGGGGAACACCAGAAATGGGCTTCACACGCTGTACCCATGTGGGGAATCGAGCCCGGGTCTTCGGCGTGACGAGCGAACGCCTTAATCACTGGGTTACCCCATCGCCCCAACTCCGACTGGAACTCGGCAATGCTGTTACCCATGAGTGAAACAACCTCCCACTGGAAAGCATCCATATTGATATCACAATCATTGCGTTTGTTTCTTTGTGTGTGGCGTTTGTAAAACAATTATTATTTGCATAATTACAATTGTTAATACTGTGGGGGAAGAAACCAGAAAATGAATGAAGTATTTCACATACCAATAAGTGAGTGAGTGAGTGAGTTATTATTTAACGTCACATCGGCAATATTGCAACCATATCGTGACGAGAACATTTGACATGGAAATAGAATATATATAGATACATACCAATAAGTGTAAAACGCAAATGAACAGAACCAATCCGGTGAATGAACCGTGGAAACTCAGCGATGATACCAGGTGATAACGTGGAGGTCCCACCCAGGCTATTTACACAAAAAACAAGTACCGCCTGTTGCCCGACGCCACACTTTAGTAACCCTACCACAACGTTAACCTGTCAACCACCCAGCACAGGACAAAGCAGCGGCACTGTCCACGGCCCTTCTGAAGAGCAAAGAAAAGGATACGAACAAGCAGATTCAGCTGCTACAGATCAGTGGGATATAATGCATGCAAAAGGTACATACAGTGTGCATGAACACAACAGGGAGGGAATTCGAGTGAAACATATATACAACTGCTTTGTGCTATGCTTCTAGATCCGACAGAGAAGTGAAATCCTCACGTTTATCACTCAGACGTACATAACGTACTGTAATAAAACAATCCAGAACAATATGTCTGTGGCAAGAGGACTCAAGTAAGCACTGTCCTAGAAAACTGTGACATTGCCGTTCGTGATTTCAGCGCAAAGAAAATCACGAGCCATAGCTATTCACTGGCACGTGGAGTTGACTGCCCTTGTTCAGTGGCATGCTTGCAGCTGTCACGAGTCGTGTATGGGGGGATTTAATTCTGGACGTGTCACTCATAGACAGATATTCTGGACGGATTTCACATATAATTTAAGAAAGCAGGTCAACTATAGCCCATACAACACATGGAGTCCAACACAGTCCGTGATAACCAACACTCAGTGAGAAGTAGGAACGTTTCCTATCACACCCGATGAATGAATATTACTGTACAGTCACAACGGCTGAACCACACGACGATGTGGGCTTTGTTCACTCAGCATGTAACCCAGGAACGATTCCATCTCAAACTGACACTGATTGTCAAGGCTGGACTTCATATTTTCCGGGTCATGAATTGGCATGTTCCAGACTTCAGACAATTATCAGACAAACGCACCCCCATCTGCACACCCATCTGCACGCCCACCTGCACGCACACATGCACGCCATTACGTGTTAGACGTTTGGATACATATTTATGGTTACTTTCCCCAAGTTCCGATAGTTTAAGAAGTCGAAGATTTTCTTTCTTACACGTTCGCCAAGTCTAATAACCTGGGCCTACATTTTCGAAGCTCTCTTAGCGCTAAGATAGTCGTAAGTGTCATACATTAACATTAACATACGACTATCTTAACACTAAGAGAGCTTCGAAAATCTAGGCCCTGTACATTACCTGACGCCATCTTCAAGAAGTAAACTTACCCTGCTGTAAATTAAATGTTCATTGGAACCAACTCCCTTCCGCTTTACAGTGACAGCAATATATATGTGTAGGAGAATGTCCTCAAACTCGCGATAAGTTTCGCACGTGAAGCAGGTTCTCGACCTACGGCCTACGGCCTCGAACCTGCTTCACGTGCGAAACTAATCGCGAGTTTGAGGACTTTCTCCTGCTTAGAACAAAGTTCGACTACTTGTTCATGCGCATCTAATGTCTATGTTACTATCAAATGCTTGCCATGGTCTGGAAACGTGTGTACACCTCGCCTGAACGCAGCTTAACACGAACAAAACTACGGGAGTGTTAATCGCATGAAAATTGATAACGGCACGTGCATCATTCATTTTTGCTTGAACTGCTGGTTTGTTGGGTTCATAATGGAAACCCCTGATTCAGATATGGGCATTTTTATTATGCAAAACATTTTTTCTCAAAATTCAGAAGTTGTAATCAATTCTGACGTTGAAGATTTACTTTATACCACTATTTCAGAACCAAAAGACACCCCACGTTTGGATTTTAATGTTGCGGACATTTCCTCTGGTTCAGATGATTATTTGTTTGAAGCAAGTCAGGCTATTGAAGAAAGCTTATATAATAATTCATTGTCTAACAAACGTAAACCATCTGGGCCCGCAGCCATTGGTTCCGGAAATAGTTACTGCTGAAAATAGATCCCGTTTTGCCAAACGGTTGTCAGATTCTGACTTCAGTAAGTTACGTAATTCATGTTATTCTACAAATACTGAAAACAAAAGTATGTGGGCTGTCAGACTCTATCAGGCATGGGTAGACGAGAGGAAAGCAAGAGAAGGCCCTAGTGGTTTTGACTTAAATTCAAACATTTTTGAATTAGCAGTGAATGAAGGGGAATTGAACGAAACATTAATGTATTTTTTGCCTCACTTCAATACTTTATTCGTCGGAATTGAATTCAAATAAACTTTTACGAATCTCCCTTATTCTCCGGACTGTTTTGGACGCCAAAATGAAATCTCTAGCGCGACAGGGAATTGGGATTGATAAGAGACAGGCTGCTGTGATAGGTGTTGAACAGGAGGATGTGTTGTGGAAAAAGGGAATTTTAGGTGAGGACACCCCTCAAAACTCCTAGACACTCTAGTGTATCTGATTGGTTTGAACTGTGCATTAAGAGCTGGGGATGGACCGAATTCACAGGTCTACCTGACCGATACCGAAGATGGGTGTAAAACTCTTAGATACACAGAGGATGTTTCCAAAACAAACAGAGGAGGAATAAAACACAGGCGCATGGAAAAGAAATCAATATTAAGCATATCCGTCAACAGAGAGCGACCTGAGAGATGCCTAATTCGTCTCTACCAAAAGTACATGTCACTTCGGTGAGTAATAAATAGTATCACTATCATAATATTACATGTGAATATTTTAGTTTGATTTGATAATGTTGTTTTAAAATACTTGAGTTAGGTCTCGCTCGCTGCTTAGACCTGGCTGGTTATCAACGTACGTTAAACCCAAGCTCACTCTCACTGATATTTGGTATACACAAGAAGACATGACATGTGCGACTGTCAGAAATAATTAATTCTATTTTTGTCTTGGTTTATAATTTTGGAATTACTGTTACAAAGTAGTGGCATTATTGTGAATTGTCATTGAATGGGCAAGATGATATCTATATTACAAATTCTTATTTCTCTTTTAGGCCTAGAGATGGCAAGTGTTCTGCTTTCTATCTCCGACCACTCAGGTTTGTGCAAGATAACACGTGGTTTGCTGACTGTCCTATTCTCCTTTGAGAGGAACAGTCGGGCGAATATGCCAACCTGCTGGGTTTACAGGATTCTACTCCACTACTTCTACCAACAACAGCTACACGTCTCTACGACGCCGGTGTAGACGAACAGCTTATTGCAGAGAGGACGGGGCATACATCTGTAGCCATTAGGAGTTACAGGGTGTGTATACAGTCATTCTTTATCATAAACTCGCCCCCAAAAGACGTTTTACATCAATAGTTTTTTGGGCGAAATATAATGTAACTACTTTAAATATAATTTGTTGGCACAAATTGTCCACATTTCAATTTTTTGGACCACCTCCTTGTGCATATCGATTTATAAACAGCAATTCGTCTGCCTAAGATTATTTTATTCAAACTGTCGCCTAAATTTCAGATAGTAGGCTTTGCCTGTATTATATTTACTAGAAGGTCCTTAATATAAGATCATGATATGCTTCTGTGAATAATGTCCACGTTTTCCTAACGCAGAGAACATCATCTGAGATGGAGGCCAGGGTTGATGACATAATACAGGAGAAACGCCCATCTGTCACAGCTGCAGATACAGCCACATCCACGACATCGTCGCCCACGTTCTCGGTCTCCGCGCCTCCACCCGCCACTGAACCCGCCATTGAACATGCCACTGCAGTCCAAGATGGAACTTCTTCCCCGCGAGATCTTCAACTAGTTTTGAAAGATGGTGTGACTCTGTCTCTTCAATTTTGAATTAAAATATAATGTTATTTGTGTTCTTATTGATATGTGTTATTTTTCCAAACCACTGTCATAATGTTTGCGTTTAACAACCAACTGAATGATGAATTGTTGAAAACGGTTAGATCCCATTTTCAACCAACCAAAAGCTGGTTACTTACTGACGTCATGCTGTCTCCATCTGCTGTGTTTCTGCGATCAGTTTTGGTAACATGAGAACGTTGAATACTATGGAACAGGGACAGCTCGGCTTACTATGAGAGCGTACACTTGACTATGGGAGAGTAGAATTTAGTTACAAACTATGGGAACCTTTCCCTTTGTTTGTTTAACTAATAGCTTTTGCAGTTAACATGAAAATTTATCCTTGTGCGACTAACATCCACATAACTTAGTTTTAATATGTTATACACCAGCTGTGAGGTGGGATATGAAACTGGACAGTCCAATCAGAAAACCTCTCGCCCATTACTGTATGGAAACTGAGGACGTCTATTGGTCATCTCCACGACACAACCCTATCACCGCCTGACGTAAGGAGCTGGTCAAGGGACTTGTGTGGTATCAGCTGTAATGCACTTACATGTTTCTGTGTCGGGAGCCGGTGCTGTGGTCAGTCCCGTACGCGTCTCCTTCAACACAACAAACTGCAGACTAAAACACAAACCACAATGTGCTGATTCAGTGAATTAGATTAGATATACATTGCTATGGAATATTCCACTATATACAGACAACCAACCAGGAAGGGGAGATTAAGGTCACGTGTTACTGCTAATTAATTAAGATGCACTGATTCAAGTTTAAGTTAATAGAATTTGATAACGATGTGATTATCCAGCTTGTAAGGATGGGCATGGTGAATCTGTTTATACATTTGCACGTAGAGAAGAGATAAATTTATGACACGTAAATCAACCAAAAGTAAAATTGTAGCACGAGATGTAAAGAAGCTAAATGATGCTAATGTCGGACAATAATAGACAACCTGTTTCTACCTGGAACAGTCTGTACCATTAACTGGGAACTACCTGTGTCAGTACCACGTGGAATACTGACCTGCATGGCATCTCCTGGTCAGCCTTGACCAATGCAATCAGATGTTGCTCCATCAGTTAACAGCATAGGATCCGTGACGTTACATCCAGAGAGGGGAGTGACATAACTACAGATAGGTGTGACATTACTACAGATAGGAGTGACATTACTACAGATAGGTATGACATTACTACAGATAGGTATGACATTACTACAGATAGGTGTGACATTACTACAGATAGGTATGACATTACTACAGATAGGTGTGACATTACTACAGATAGGTATGACATTACCACAGATAGGTGTGACATTACTACAGATAGGTGTGACATTACTACAGATAGGTATGACATTACTACAGATAGGAGTGACATTACTACAGATAGGTATGACATTACTACAGATAGGTATGACATTACTACAGATAGGTGTGACATTACTACAGATAGGTGTGACATTACTACAGATAGGTGTGACATTACTCCATAGAGGTGATACATTACTCCAGATAGGTGTGACATTACCCCAGATAGGTGATACATTACTCCAGATAGGTGTGACATTGCCCCAGGCAGGTGTGACATTACGCCAGACAGGTGTGACATTACGCCAGACAGGAGGGACATTACCCCAGACAGGTGTGGCATTACTCCAGATAGGTGTGACATTACTACCAACAGGTGAGACATTGCTCCAGATAGGTGTGACATTAACCCAAGATAGGTGTGACATTACGCCTGATAGGTGACATTACGCCAAACAGGTGTGACATTACGCCAGACAGGTGTAACATTACCCCAGATAGGTGTGACATTACTAAAGACAGGTGTGACATTGCTCAGGACAGGTGTGACATTATTTCAAACAGGTGTGACATTACGACAGACAGGAGGGACATTACCCAAGACAGGTGTGACATTACTTCAGACAGCAGGGACATTACCCAGACAGTCGTCACATTACTCCAGACAGGTGTGACATTACTCCAGACAGCTGTAACATTACTTCAGACAGGTGTGACATTACTTTATACAGATGTGACATTATTTCAGACAAGTGTGTCATTATTTTAGACAGGTGTGACAGTACGCACAGGTGTGGCGTTAATCCAGACAGGTGTGACATTACTCCGGACAGATGTGGCATTAATCCAGACAGGTGTCACATTACTCCAGATAGGTGTCACATTACTCCACACAGGTGTGACATTACGCCAGACAGGTGTGACATTATGCCAGACAGCAGTGACATTACCCCAGATAGGTGTGACATTACTCCAGATAGGTGCGACATTACTACAGACAGGTGTTACAATACTCCAGACAGGTGATGCATTACTCCAGATAGGTGACATTACGCCAAACAGGTATGACATTACGCCAGACAGGAGGAACATTACCCCAGACAGTTGTGACATTACTCAAGACAGGTGTGACATTATTTCAAGCAGGTGTGACATTACTCAAGACAGGAGGGACATTACCCAGACAGGTGTGACATTACTTCAGACAGGTGTGACATTACTCCAGACAGGTGTAACATTACTTCAGACAGTTGTGACATTACTTTATACAGGTGTGACATAACTTCAGACAGGTGTGTCATTACTTTAGACAGATGTGACAGTATGCCACACATGTGTGGTATTAATCCAGACAGGTGTGACATTACGTGAGATAGGTGTAGCATTACTCCAGACAGGAGTGACATTACTGCAGACAGTTGTGACATTACTACAGACAGGAGTGACATTACTACAGATAAGTATGACATTACTTCAGACAGGTGTGACATTACTGCAGCCAGGTGTGACATTACTCCAGACAGGTGAAACATTGCTTCAGACAGGTGTGACATTATTTCAGATAGGTGTGACATTACTTCACACAGGCGTGACATTACTCCAGACAGGTGTAAATTCACTTCAGTCAGGTATAATATTACACCGCTTAATGACAAAATGTATGTTCATTATTATTTCGTTGTTGTACAATAGTGAAATTGAATTTACAACGATGAACAAATAAGGTGAATTACAATCATATCTGAATGTCCCGCTCAGAAACTATCATTTTGAGCAAATCATTAATATATTGAATGTTATATTTGTATTTATGTACATTCCAAAATTCTCAAAATGTTTCAAAATTTGTGAATATCATCGCCATTTTGTGCAATTTCAGTACCTTGATAAGTAGCATTTCGTTTCTGACTTTGAATAAGGATCGCTGTTACAAATATTGTTTCAGTCTACGGTATTTGGTGAGAACGTAATTATACACGCGAATACATTCACGTAGGCAAAGGTGGAGACAACATGCTCCAATCTAACTCTTGAGAAAGTGTCCACAGTTGAAGGGTTGTAAATGTCACACATGGTGACTAGCTTTGGTTGCTGGTGGTCAAGATATGATATTTTGATAGGATTAAATGTTCGAAAGATGTATGTGTTGAGTAGAATATTTTAGCATTTTAAATGGTTCGTTTTACTTAAACTGTGACACTGAACTCCTATTTTACTGTCGGCTAGTCCTAATTAACTGTTCTCATCACAATATGGCTGCAAAAGGTATCGGTATCTGCTCTATGTCATGGATGTCATGGATAAAATGTGATGTTTATTACTCAGGACTGATTTGATGTGGAAATTTCTAACAACGGCCACATGTTGCATACTAATATCGCTATTAAGTCAAGTTGTAAGCGCAACTAGGACTAATGTGTATCAATGGTATTGATCGACTACACTTTAACAAATAGATATTACTACAACAGCCGAGGCAAATCTACACTATTTATCATTTCTTTCTGTTCCCAGAACTCATTTACATGTGTAATACCTTGTTAAGTGCAATTTGATCACATGGATGCATATGCATTGTGAATATTAACTGCTGTTGTCCATCACATTCTTCCAGGTAAATGAATGGTGTTTTTCAGTTCATGACACCCTGATTATTTTGAGACATAAATGTAGACATCAGTGCGGTTCATACTATTTCTAAAATTACAATTCAGACTGTATTTTACATTTGAATACATTCGCATCCTGTAAGTAACAGTTCAATCAATATAATACCCCGTGCTAGGTTATATGCCAACAACAGCTGGTGACGACTGTTTATACACGATATTGTTAGTACACAACAGTTTGCAGGATATCAAATGTCACTCCTCTATCTCGTATCTGTAAGGGATACAAGGAACATGTTGTCATCGATCTAACGCCTGAGAATATCACTAAATACAGAGCTTTAGTGAGGGGCGTTTGTACAGTGGTCCACTGATAACACAGGGATTTGAGTTGCTGGTCAAATACTAATGGAGGTATCAGATGGACAGTGAAATCTGAATGTGAAATTACGACTTTATGGTTACATCCTAATTAATTCAATCAGGACAGCAGACGAAGGCGAAATATTTTGGCGTTGAACCAGTGTGAACTGTTGTTCACGATAAAATCATGACGGTTTTCCCAAACATCCTTGTCAATAGGGGGGCGCTGGGGTAGACTAGTGGTCAAAGCGTTCGCTCGTCACACCGAAGACCCAGTTCGATTCCCCACATGGGTACAATGTCTGAAGCCCATTCCTGGTGTCCCCAGCGGTGATATTGCTGGAATGTTGCTCAAAGTGGCGTAGAACCATACTCACTCATTCGCTCGCTCCATGTCAACAAAGGTCGTAGAACAGAAGGTATTGAACCTGTAGTAACTGTTCCAAGCTGAAGACGAGTATCATGATTCTGTCTAAATTACAAATTCTAAGTTTTCGATTGAATATTACTCACAAAGACATACAATTTATGATGTTGTCCTTGAATTTCAATGAAGATGTTACTAAATCTATCGCAATGTATTTAAAACATGTATGTATAGTTTGCAGCTGTTTCTAGCTGTCATCATGAAAGCTTATTCAGATGATGCTAAACGTTTAATTAGAAATGTGTTGTATTTTTTTTAAAAAGAGAGCAAACGTAGCAAACCGATTTATAAGATGTCGGATTACATGACAACTAAACGTGCAACTTTTGCTCTTGGCATGAAAAAGAACATCGTTGTCTAACAAAACATCCACTTGCACAGTTTGAGATCGATTGGGTCATTGGATGAAGAGATATTTTTAAAAAAACGGGTCCACATGCATGTCATGCCAAACTATAAACTGAGATGATTATCTTATGTTCAACATCTCGTCAACACTGAACTCTATAGGTCATATGGTCTTTAACGCTGAATAAACTGTATGTCCGTCTGTCTGTTTCTCTGTCTGTATCTCTTTGTCTGTTTGTTTCTCGGTCTTTCTGTGTGTTTGTCTGTCTCTATATCTCATTGTCTATCTGTCTGTCTCTCTATCTCTGCATGTCTGTCTCTCGGTCTCCTCTTCAACTTCCACAACTGAGGTCTTACGTACAATCTATTCGCTGCCTCCATGCAAAACCTCGTATATGCAATGTGCATGTTTTGTTGAAAGTTTCTAAGCGTTTTAATCAACGATGCCACACATCGCTGCTTATCAACAATTAACAGAAAACAGAGAATTTCCATACTTTGCCTGTCTGTTTACTCGTGTTTTTAGAAGATGAGTGCAGATACGAGGTGTATGATTTTGTGTTGCATATGCAAGATATTGATACTTGGAACAGATAGGAGAGGCCTCCACTAGTTAGGTATAGGGTACCTCAAGGTTCTGTCCTGCGCCCAAATATTTTTCACTGTATACACGATCCCTGTTGAAGACGTTGCAAGGACCAGTTTCCATCTGTACGCCGATGACACCCACCTTTATCTTGGATTCCACCCATTGCTTCCAGTGCATACATACGCTCGCATGCACGCACGCACGCACGCACGCACGCACAACATACATACATACATACATACATACATACATACATACATACATACATACACACACACACA
>VKKT01003632.1:22951-33023 GCA_008038995.1 Haliotis laevigata | reverse complement strand
TTTATAAGTTGAATTTGCATTTTTGACGCTTTTTTTCGGTAAGTCCATACCGAAAGGTAACAGAATCTGCAAAGTTGTGTTTTACGTTGCATGTGACCTTTAAACTTTCTCCTTCTCGTAGTAGTCCATTGTAAGTAAATATTTAATGCTCTTACTGGACATAAGGATAAATCCTCTGTGTCTTGATGTCCAAGGATTGATGATAGTGCTGGTACATGAAATTGACGATCTGGTTGACCAGGGAGTTGATTTTTTGCTATAAAATCCCATCTCAGTCCTAGATGGACTGCTGCATGCTCTCCTGTGTCGAATCTAGTTCGTGCAAAGTCAAGAGCATGTATTTCTGACATTGTAGCTGCTGTGGCTAAAGGAGAAACATCGTTTTTTGAGTGAGTAGCTCAAAAGTTGCGTCTCGTAAAGGTTCATAATCATCCCTTGTGAGATGTTGTAGAACTATATTGAGGTCCCATGCTGGAGCTCTAAACTTCTGTTGTTGATCCTCTAGTTTAAACGATCTCAATAATACCACTAGTTCAGGAACTTTAGTGAGTTTAACTCCTGAGTTCATGGTGATCACCGAGCTGATTGCTGGTAAGTACTTTGAAAGTGTTGATCCTTTCAGATGTTTAGTTAATCTCAGATGGCAGAGATATTCTGCTACTTGAGGATGTGTTGCTTCCGTAGCCGAAAATCCTTTGTGTGTAGCAAATTGATCAAAACTTCTCCATTTATCATCATAAAGATTACGAGTTGAACGTCTTAAGGCCAGTGTAACTGCCTTAGCAGCTCTTGTAGAATAACCTCTTTTCCTCATCAGTGCGTGATACGTTCCATACGTGTAGCCTGAGGTTTGTTGGATTGCTGTGAAGTTGTTTTGTGTGAGGATGAATCAGTAGATTCGGCCAATCTGGAAGTTTTAGCATTGGTTCTCTAAATAAGCCTATTAGGTCTGGAAACCATGTTCTCGCTGGCCAGTAAGGTGCGACCAAAGTCAGTTGTAGGATTTTGGTCTGAGCGATCTTGTGTAGGATCTGTGGTAGTAGTATCGGTGGCGGAAATGCTTACGCATGTAGACCTTCCTTAGATATGGCGAGGGTGTCTGTCACCCATGCTAGCGGATCTGGTACTGGTGAGACAAACGTTACAATCTGATGATTGAATCGTGTTGCAAATAGGTCTATGAGAGGACAACCTTGTTTTCTTGTTATCTGTAGAAACACTTGCGGATGTAGTTTCCATTCCGTAGGAGATGGTCTCATCGGTCTGGATAAGGCGTCTGCTAAGACATTTCTCGCTCCCGGGATGTGACAAGCTCTTATCCACATTGAGGTTGTCTACTACATTGAATAGTTGAAATGTTAGTATTAGTGGAGCAGCTGACTTTGTTGATCTTTGTAGGTTTATATAAAACGCTACTGTTAAGTTGTCTGTGTGTATCATGAGAACTTGATTCTTGAGTATATGTGCCCAATGCTGAATCGCCTCTATAACTGCCTTGAGTTCTAGTTGACTTATGTGTAATTTCTTTTCGTTTGGTGACCAAACTCCTGAGGCGACTTTGTTGTTGAAGTGTGCTCCCCATCCTTGTAGGGATGCATCTACGTAAAGATGCAGTCTGTATGCCGGCTTTTGCAAATAAGTCCTGTCGCAAACGTTCGACATGTTTGTCCACCACATTAGGTATTCCTTCAAATGTTGAGGAATGAGTAGACTGTCTAGATGTGGTGTCAAGAAACGCTGAATTGGACATAGCTGTAACCTTCCTCTGCGAGTTAGGGATTGAGCTGACGTTAGGAGGCCCAACACTTTCTGCCAGTCACCTATCAGTAGAGGTTTGTTCAAGGCGGTGTGTAGACATTTCTGTATGTTCTCCCATCGTTCCTGTGGAACTACAATGCGATTTTCTTTGGTGAGAAACTTGATTCCGAGATATTGTAATTCCTGTGACAGACATTGTTCCGATTTTATCCTGTTGACTAACCATCCTAGTTGAGTTAGTAATTGAATTGTCAAATCTAGCTGATGTCTGAGTTGATTTGCTGATTGATGTGCCTGAATGCCGTCGTCTAGGTAAAAGGCACTGCGAACCTCTCTCTGATGTAGAAACGCTACAATTGGTTTTGTGACACGTGCAAATAGCCACGGGGTCGAGGAAATTCCAAAGGGGAGTACTTTCCACTGATAGTGTTTCCCTTGATACAGGAATCGTAGATATTTCCTTGATTCTGGATGTATCGGAATGTGTAGATACACATCCTGTAAGTCTATGCTGGCTAGATAATCGTTGGGTCTTATTAGATGTCTCAGTTGAGGTAGGTGAAGCATCTTGAACTTCTGTGGTTTAAGTAGAAAGTCTAGGTTGAACTTCTCTCTGGAGTTCTTTTTGTGTACTAGAAATACTGGGGAATAAAATCCTGGCGTGAGGTTGTGCTGTTCTATAATCTCTACCGCATTCTTTGTCAGTAGTGAGTTGATGGCTTCTGATAGATTGATGCGTTGTCGGTCTTAATAATGATGTATTTATGGCGTGATAGTGAGAGGTGGTCTTGCCTTGAGTTGAATCCTGTAGCCTTCTCGTAATACTTTTACCACATAGTCGTCTTGTAATATTTCCCAATTTTTCCAGTACAAACCTAGACGTCCCCCTACTGATGTAGGCTTCACTGGAACGACTGGGGGAGGGACGACCCAGTTGGTCCGGAGCTAATCTTCATTAACTCCTCTTGAGGTGTCATATGGCGACGACAATTAGCTGTTTTGCCTCCTCGAGGTCCAGTTGCTCTCTTATCCTTGGCCTTTTGTATGCCTGGGAATTTCGACGAAATTGTCCTCTACGTGACAATTGTTGGTACATGTTATTCATCATCTGCATAGATCTGATAAGCATCTGATCTCTGTTGTCTTGGCATACTTCTCGTGATGTTGATCTTATACTTCCATCAAACAATATGGATGCAGCCCATGGTTGTCGTAGAAGTGCCTTAAAATGAAAATCGGGCCAATTGCAAGATGCGAGGAGACCTTGACGATGAAGTAGGGTTAATCCCGCTGATGTTGATACTAAATGATCAGACATAAATTCCTGATCCTTCTTTTGTGTAACCAAGGCTGATAATATCATCCTTTCTGTTTTGGATTCTTGAAGTTGTTGATTAGAGTTTCATTTATGGCTCTAGATCTGGCTAATCCGAAGAAAATACGTCTTGTCGTAGTATCTGAGTTGGCCAACTTCCTGTCTTCTACTTTGTAAGTGTGAGATTTGGATTCATTGATGAGATAATAATCATCATCAATCTCTGGTCCTCTGAAAAATGGTTCCATGGAAATTTCCTCGCATTAAATGATGGTGTGTGTTGACCTTGATGTCTCGTAGCATTCGTAAATGCTAACTTGAGGTTCGATGAAACCTGTGATACAGGTTTAATAGGTGGTACAGTTAAAGTCTCAAGATCCTCATCTACAAAAAGATAAGTCTCTGCTGAATTCTCGTTGTGGGTTGGTGAAGCAATTGGTAACCCATCTGTTATCCAAGATAATATATCCGCATCTGGATTAATTGTAGATTCCTTGGGTTCTGGAAAACCCGTTTCTGAGGTGGGTGTCTCCTCCTGAATGTTATCATTCATTGATGTAGCATGCATAATAGTCTGTTGATTATCTGATGATGATCGTTGTTGCATAGCCAAGACTACTTGGCGTGTAATACTGGCTACAAAATCTTGATCTACTGGTAGATTTGTTCAGCCTGACGGGTTCGCGAAAGGTTGATTTGTATCTCTCTGTTGATGAAATGAAACTCTCTGTTGTTGAGGGTTTGCGAACCCTCCGTGTTGTTGAGGGTTCATGAACCCTCCGTCCGATGAAAAATCTCTTTCTGTCTGTAGCGCAACAGTTGCTTAGTTTGAAGAGCCTTTCGCAAACCTTATAGAGGTTGAATGATCAGTAGATGTTGTCGAAGTATGAGACGTATGTGACGATCTATGTTGATTGTCTGTAGAAGGGTTCGCGAACCCTGATGTGGTAGTGGAAGGGTTCACGGAGCCCTGATGTGGTAGTAGTTGATCTATGCTGGGACGAATGTTTCTTTCTCGACGATGACGATTTTGATGAATGTTGTTGCGAACCTGAGCTCGCTAACTCTCTAGGTGTACTAGTAGATGTAGTCTGAGATGTAGTCAAGATGATCTGCGGTTCTAAAACCGGTGGTGATCTATCAAGTCTAGATATGGCATTCTCAAATGTCATAGGCGTATCTGATGATCTAGTAGATATAGACGACATAGATCTTGTTGATGTAGATTTTGCAGACAATCTAGACGATCGTTTCTTTCTCGCTAGACGTTGTAGTTCAGTCTCCTATATCTGAGGTGACTTTCTCTTGGAGGTAGACTGTGTAGCTGTTTCGGAAAGCGTGACACAAACGGGAGAAATTCCTGGGAAATTTTTCATATTGTGTTGTGACATATTACTATACGTTATATGAGAGCAACCCCTTACCGCTGACTTGTTGACATGAT
Source organism: Haliotis laevigata (assembly GCA_008038995.1). Taxonomy (NCBI): domain Eukaryota; kingdom Metazoa; phylum Mollusca; class Gastropoda; order Lepetellida; family Haliotidae; genus Haliotis; species Haliotis laevigata. Next base: position 28,506 of record VKKT01003632.1, on the reverse strand, counting down.
GCTGTTTATCTATTGTCCTGTGCAAGCAGGCTGATAAATATTTAGGAAACAATTGTGGTGATAAATTAATACAATATTGACGTCGTAATACAAAAGAACATGCATGAAGGCGACAAGAGGAGCAAACAAGACATGGATCAAACGCAGATAGTCTCAATCCGCATTGTTGACATGCCACCATTGAACAACACACACCTGCAACGGAGTGAAAACAATTACATTTACATATTATACATATAGAAGCATCTAATATGAATCTAAATACAATCTGCGGCCACAAATTTATAATATAAGGCCGAAATGAAAGGATATCTGCCGCAAATAGGACCCGTAAGGATCGCGAGGCAAAGAAGGAGACAGTGATAAGAGCTAGACCGGTTTTGGTGGGAACAAGGGAGGTAACTCAGGATGAGTGATTGTATGAGCGCTTCAGTGAATTTGAATAGGATTCAACTGTTGAAGGAGAAGGGAGATAAGCAATAATCATGAGTCAGGATAAGGAAAAATTATGCAGGATACAGTACAGAAAATGTAGTAGATACGCACCACAGCAATGGCGTATGGTCTTAGAATCATTTACAGACGTATTTATCTGAAACAGTATTTTTTCATTGTTTCTTGACCTGTTTACACAAGAGTAGCAATGTTGTGGTGCATATATGAAACGAAAAACAAGATTACTGATACAACATTAAATTCCATTCGGTACTCTAAATGTACTCTTAAGTTTTTCCAGTACTCCTATATTGAAAACATAAGGAGTATGTACTCCTGATGTTGAAAAATTATCTGGAGCCCTACTTTAGAAAATACATATGGTTCTTTATCCTGACTCACACTAATTGCTTGAATCCATCGATAGATTGTGGGCAGAAGAAAGAAATCATAAAGACTTTCATAGAACATAATTCTTGCTTGTCTTGAGACGATCCGTATGTTAAGAATAGGCCATAAAACTTTAACTGAATTGTACCTTCATGCTCTGAATTACGTAGTAAAACGGGGGGCATGGACTCTCAGTTACGGAACAATAAGCTGACTTCCATGAGTCTTCGTGATTCTTGGTGAAGATTATATTCTTTAACTGTTGAGCTACAACCAAAGGACAAATTTAGCCATACCCGTAAGGGTTTCCAAATCTTTAAAGAAAGTCTTCCTTGGGGTACATATATGTATTTTCTGTGACTGAAAATGTCCTATGACAGTTGTAACAATGTTTTAATAAAATATTGTACAAAATAAATAGAACATGTTTTTTATTTGTTATATGGTTCCACGCATGCACGGGTTGCCAGGTGCATCCCTGCCCCCAAACCTCAGTCCTTCTGCTGAGGATAAACACCAGTGGCTGTATGCAGATGTCGGATGTAGCTAACGTCACACACACTGTCGGGCTTAGCAGCGCCTTGTTCTTACACGTCATGCACAACGTCAGTTAAGCCAAGGCGTTACTATGCCCAACTTGACGGATTGACGTCCAGGCGCAGTGTTCTATATTTATATTTTGAACGTTTTAACCACCGGGAAAAGGCGTGAACACATCTTACTACAACAGGAAACCCTGCCATCTTGTAAAAACTGTCTTTCAGTCCTACCAGTTCGTTTTGGTCGGGAAAGTAGATCCACTTATTCATTCACCCCTGAAGAGACAATGAAACCCTGCAAATTGTTCGACTAACCATCAGGGGCGTGGCTACTCTTATAGAAAAAAGCCCGGGCTTACACATGATTGTTGCTAAAAAAGTTGAGCAAGACCTCAATACTACCTAAATGTAAAGCTTTGCAACCTATCAGTGTTACATGAAAAAAATGGCTTGCTATGCGCCTGACCGTAGATTGATGAACATTGATAGTATCCCCAACTACATTTTTTTTAAATGAACCTGTAGCATAAAACCGTAAGGCTACAAGTACTTGCATTTTCGGGGAAAGGGTGGAATTGCGGTACGAGACATAATCATTATCACCTCTGATTGTATCAACTATCTTGAAATTTTCAATTCTCCAGAATCTTACAGACCAAGGTCGTCGATATTTCTAAAGGTTTTGACCTTTCTCTAAATATACGGTTTCTGAAGAACTATTGTTTGCGATATCGGTGTATGACTGCCGCCATTACAGGGCTACGCCTGGCTTACGCCTGCTGGGTAGGTGGCGTTAATATGGAGTGCTCCACCTGGCATAACTTTAGCTACATCTAAGGTATGCAAACCAGTTTAACGTTTCACCCAGGTGCACATTTTACTTACGCCAGGACTAGAATTTACGCCCGACATATGAATATGGCCACAAGGAACAGAATCTCGGGTAAAGGGTGAGTAGTAATAGTAGGAGTCAGGATAAGTAAAAATATACAATTGGTAGAGTCTGTGAAGCCCGCTGAGCAAGGCAGCTAACCCACGATGTCAATAAAACTGGTAACTGATGGTGAGAGATCTTATGACACGACCATGCAATACCAATTGACCACTGGTGTTCATCTCCCCAGGAACTGATGATCTCTGGTCTCACTCTACAGTAAGACAACACAAGTAAACCATCTCTGACTGTCCCCATTCAGGCCTCTTGGCTGCCTGATGAGAATGGATTATCTGCACAAAATCACTGAAGGAATTTTGGGGGCGGTTTTATCACTAGTTATTGTACACATGTCAGAAATGTAACACAGGCCTTTGATTTGATGAACATGAAAAATGACGGCTTCTGTAACTTTGTTGGAACTCTAAGGGCTTTTGTTCTGAATAAACTACTTTATTTGATGTCTGTTCTGAGCCATTTTCAAAGCAAATATATCTTGGATATGTGTGAGATATGCTGTTAATTAAGATCACAGAGAATGGGTCACACAGAGGACAACTTTGTACCCCTGCAATCTTGTGAACACTAAACAAGATGATGCCATTCTTCCAACAACATTTCACTACCTTACTCAATCAAAAGTAATAACCCATGTGTTATTAGGAAATACTAAATCAACAATACAAATCATGAAAGTGCGGAAGAAATACAATGTGTTTTTCAAATGTTTATTCTTACATTCTGTCTGTGCAAGAGTAAGAGCACAGGGCAAGAGGATAGTATTACCCAAAAGACTGATAATGGACATCTGACAGTGTCGAGGACTTCATTAAAGTCCTCCAAAGATGTGTTATAGAGTGATTACAGCCACATTATATGATTATTGGCAGTGATGCAGGAGAGGGTAGGTATTTACAGGACTCATGCATGCTGCGATATGCCTCAGATATCAAAGGATCACAGTTTTCAGATACTGTGTGTAACTGTGGTATTTAGATTCTAACAAAACCTTAAAGCATTCCAAGTTACATCAGCGATCTAATTACAACTGGTGTGATGTTAATGTCTTGGATACAGCTTACAGAATGCCTCACCTTCTGGAGTCTACAATCAAATCTGAAGATATTGTGAACCAAACATGTTTTTTTCTACCGCGCACAAAGTTGTCCATGATGACACCAGCTATCTGTGGAAAGCAAAACAGAAAATATTAAGTATCAAGCATATTTCTCACTTAAACACAAATGATGAAATTTACGGGAATCTGACAATACTTGACACCAACGGCAATTTACAGTTTGATTTATATGTTCAATATCCATGATGAATATTAGTAGAAAATCGATAATTTTTAACTATAAATTGTATATTTATTATAGTTATCCTATCTCACATTATGCTAGTGGAAACAACCAGAAATAAAGTTTTCAGCCTCTTTAAACACCTCACACATGCAACGCATAAAGGCATGCTCTGGTTGATCATGTGACTTCAAGCTATTTTCATTCTCTGTCTTTGTTTATTTATTCTACGCATTTACACGGTTTTGAATGACAGGGTATTTAGGAGAATAAAGCATGGCAATTTGACCAAATCTTATTGAAGTAGTCTCTATTACAGTTAATGACAGAGGAATACTTTGTTAACTTATAAAATTCAGTGAGCTCCTTCTGTATGAACTGGAATGTTGGTGGGTAGTTGTTCTTTCTAAAGTTGAAAATGATTTGCTTTGACAGGATAATTACAAGGTTTAAGGGACTGTTATTTTTTTTATAGATAGCCAAAAAGAACATTTTCTTTGGATATTGTTACCGGGCTTTGCATTTTGTGCGATATCCAACTTTCAAGTTCTCTCCAGTTGGAACTCACTTTGTTGCATTCCCAGAACATATGTATGACATCTTCCATTTCTTTACAGCAGTAACAGCATTTTGTACTGACCACGTAACCCATCTTAGTGAGAAGACAGTTGGTTGGCAAGATATGATGTAAGATTTGATATCGGAACCACTGTAGTTCAGTCACGTTAGTGTAACTAAACGAGATAGAATTGATACTCTTCCTATCTTGTTCGTTAATATCATGTCCAAGGATGTACTCTCATTTAGCGAAGTGATTATTTCTCTCGCATATTTTTTTAATAAGTATTTTGTAGTAATACTGTGAACCTTTTTTTTGTTTGTTCAGATGGGATATATGAAATGGTAAAATGGGAGATTGTAGGAAAGCTTTTAGCTTTGGTAATTGTTGGCTTCTACAGAATTGTTTAATAGCTTGAACAACACCTGTGTAGGTTAGAAAGTTATTTTCATGTTGAAAACAGATAGGAAGGTTTTGAATGACATGAATTGTCCTTTATCATCTACAAGATCGTTGATGAATCGTACCCCATTTACAAACCAATCATTATAAAATATGCTGGTATTTCCTATCTTTATGTTCTCGTTACACCATATATATTGTGCTAAAATGCCCTTATCATTTATGCTCTCAACGTGGATGTTATCTATAAAGTTCCACCAGGCCTTGATAAGGTCTTTTTAGTATGTATTTCGCAACCTAGAAATCATTTGTAGTCTTAGTTTTTTACAAGTAATTTCAGAAGCATTGTAAGGACCAGAGCGAGGTATATTCAAGAAGAATAATGGGCACCACTTTGACGTTGACTTTGATGCTCAACGTACCATTGCTATTTTTTGTGCATGGATTAATTCTTGTATTTTGGGGCATTTTATACCTCCATCTCACGTTTCACAAATAATCTGGCTTCTCCTTATTTGTCGGGTTTATTTCCCCAAATGAACGTGAAACACTTTTTTTATATCATTTAAGCCTAATGTCTGGTGGATCTGGAAGAGATGAGAATAAATGGTTGCATTTGGGAAGAATAAGTGATTTAAGTATGGTGTTTCTCCCAAGAATTGTCATTTTTCTTGAAACCCAAGTACACATAATAGTTTCACATTTCTAAATGCATTGTCGTAGTTCAAGTCAATCATTTCGTCGAGATAAGTACTGAATTGTATTCCAAGTAGATCGAATGGATCTTGTCTCCAATCCAGGTTCCATTCTTGGCATAGTTTGATTCTAGAACATTTTTTCGATCCTATCCAGAGTATCCTTGTTTTATCTATGTGTACTTTTAACTCAGAAAATCTAGCATAGAAACTAAGAACTTGTAGTAAAGCGCAGAGGCATTGTTCTGAAGGGTCTAGAGAACAAGTTGTGTCATCTGCAAAGTGTGAATCGAACCCGGG
>VKKT01003631.1:29818-47704 GCA_008038995.1 Haliotis laevigata | reverse complement strand
TTTTTTTCCTTCTGCCTTCAGGTTTTCTGAGGACAAAAATCCGTAAAACAAGAAATAGAATTGGTCTGGCCTAATCACCAACTGTAACGTCAATGTTAAAGGGTTGTGCAGCATGTAGCATATTCTACATATTTTAAGGCATACACTATATTCAACAAATTAAATAAGATTTTTGTAATTTGATTCTGAAGTCTGTGTCACAACTCCACATAATATCACTCTCTAATTACTGTAATAATCGACTCTGGACCGGTCTATCCTGTGATAAACAGCATGAGCATTAATTTACGCAGTTGGAATATAATGACATGTGTCTACCAAGTCAGCAAGCCTGACCACCCGATCCCCTTAGTTGCCTCAAACATAAATATAGCTGAAGATTTGAGGGAACCACCACAAAAAAGAAAAGAATTTCAATAGAGAAGGTTTAAGACAAGGGTGTTTCACTCTTAACAAAAGACTGCTATCTAATTCAACACCTACAGGGTCTTCACAAAAAAAATTGACAAGTGATATATAGTTGGAAAAATTGCTACAGCTTGTAATTTCTTAATTGATTAGTTATTAAAAAACAGCTGAAGAAAAGAGTGCTAACAACATACATTGCAGAGGAGTTGTGAAGACAATAGTATTTAGTTAAACATTTCATACAACATACATTACAGAAATGTTGAGTGAAAAATATTTATCAATACCTCTCAATATGTGTCTGAAATCAATCAGTATTTGTGGAAGTGATACTTTGACATCAAATTTTGTGTTCCAAATGGCAAAATACTGATTAGAGCTGGAATAATGGTCCAACAGACCTCTGTGATTGAGAGCATTGACAATTGAACTGTGACAGAACAACTGAAACAAGTCCCCCTGTCAATTCTACACCACCACCACCACCACTCTGGGACACCAACATTTTCACCCTTGACTGATGATAGGTGTGTTGAAAAATAGTCCTCAGAAAAAAAGCACCGAAAAAAAAGTCCTATTTTGAAAAACACATACTTTCAATAAAAAGTATTTTTTAGTTTTTCATATTTTTTCATAGGGTTTATTGACTTTCATGTATTGTATATTCCTACAACAAATGTAAAATAGACAGATCCTGTATACATTACAGAGGTTTTCAGCTTTATTCCTACTACAGAATATTGATGAATATTAATGTCTACTGACAACGTAATCAATGAACAAATACGCGCATGGACACTTTCACACTTAAACTCACCCCATTGAAAACATTGTTTTAATGATCAAAGATCAATTTGAATATCTAATCTGTCCATTATAATCACAAAATTTAATTTGATGAATAAATAGTTTCTTATAACAATAGGACTTTTTTTCTGGTACTTTTTAACCGAAGTCATTTTTTCCCCCCAAGGACATTTTTCCTACAATCTGATGATATTGTATCTGACAAGATGCTAATAATGGCAACTGCACAATTGACGAGGAAAGAGAATGTCAATAATATTGCAGCCATATCATGGAAGACATTGATATCATCACAGTTACACTAGGGTAAAGAAGTACAATCAGACAGGGCCCCGATTTCCGAAGCTCTCTTAGTACTAAGATAGTCAGTCATAAGTGATGTACATTAACATTAACATCTAAGCGCTACGAGAGCTTCGAAAATCTAGGCCCTGGGTGCCGTTGTACATACAACCTTAGCGCTAAGGCTACCTTAGTCTACGTTAAGGAATGTCTAAGTTGAGGTAACCTTAGCGCTAAGATCGCTTTGTACAATGGCACCCTGGTCACATAGTCTGACCTCCTTATCCCAAGTTTAGCCAGGTGTTAAGTCTAAGGGGTGTTGTGTACTGTATACCTCCCACCAGTGTGCCTGACAGTATGGAAGATGCACCCCAAGTATTCGTATTTATGCCACAAATACAGCAAGAAGCAAACCGAAGACATGCATCAGGAAAACATTGTCTCCTTTCTTTACCAGGAGATTCAGAAGTTGGAAAGGATGGAATCTATCGATATAAAAGAACAGGCAATATTTCTGAATTACAAGTGCTAATTGAGTTTGAGGATTGGTGAGCTGTACTTTGTGTTGGCCCATTTAATTCCAAGAGGTTCTTTCTTAGTTAGCGTCCCTGGCACACTTTGAAAAAAAACACCATTCTGACATATCATGCCAAGAACCTGCTGGTCTTGAATAATACTGGAAAATCTGCTAGCCATTAACACCAGAGTGAGTGAGTGAGTGAGTGAGTGAGTTTGGTTTTACGCCGCTTTTAGGGACACAAGAAATGGGCTTTACACATTGTACCCACGTGGGGAATTGAACCCCACAAGCGAATGCTTTAACCACTAGGCTACCCCACTGCCCCCATTAACACCAGATATTGGCAGGCTTTCACAAGACTTTATACCAAACTAATGTATGTTGGTACAGGGGATCATTGAGACCTGCTCAGACGAGTAGGAAATGCCAGTAAAATTTCCATATTAGAATTATAATTTCCAGTTAATGTTAACAGTAATTATTAACATGATAGGTCTACATTAGTCACTTGTATTGAAACAGACAAAAGAACACGACACTCACAGGTTTTAGTACCTAGTTTTACAATATGGCAAGGAATAGTCTTATAAAACACAATGTCAAAATTGCATTCACCAAATTTTTCCCACTTTCCCCTGCTAAGGACAGAATCTTATACTGAATAAAAATGGTTATTGATCATGAATTATTTTGGGTTATTTTATTGCAATGAAGACTTAGCACAACATTTTATTATAATATCCTTTTATATATCAATGATCATACTGGTTTTGTTCAGTACACGTACATCCAAGAGGTATCTGTGAAACCCACAGGTCAGCAGTTTCTGAACCAGGCTACAACAATCACAACAAGCTCCGTCCAACAACTAAGAATGAAAACTAGAACTGGAATGCTTCACATATGAGTTTCACTTAGATTCACCATGGATGGACAACCACTCATCCTTGTGATGTTCACAACGTTATCCTACATTACGCATCAAGCTCAGTGAGGTAGAGAGGCTTCACATTGTATTATTCAATGTTATTTCACTTAAAGCAACTTGAATGGTATTAGTATAGGAAAACAAAAACAAACTGTTTTCAAACAATGATATATAAAAAAACATTTATGCCACGCATGTTACACTTGGATTACACTTTCTCAGTAAAGTACAGATTGTAGTACTTTTGTTGGGTTGAGTCCCATCCGGGATTCGAACCCACACTCTCAGAGTCAGGCACTTAATCATCACACAACGTCAGCGGTCTAACCCACTCAGCCATAACAGACACTGAGAGTTTGGGTTCGGTTCCTATATGGGACTCAACCTAACAAAAGTACTACAATCTGTAATTTACTGAGAAAGTGTTATGCCCAAAATAACATATGTTACATTTGACCACTTTCTAAATAGAAGTGTGTTTTCAGAACATTTATGCCAATGAATGAAAATGTGTAGGCAAGTTGCTCAGTATTCACATGATGCTTTCACTTTCTTCAACACATGCTCTTAGAACAGAGGCAGTTCAATACGTGCACATAAAAGAAAACCTTTTACAATGTTAAATACATGCAAGGACTTAAGGATTTAATGATTTCCAAACATTTGGTACAAAGTAAGTACAAAAAGTTAAACATTCTTGTGAAGCATTTCAGTTCCATGACAAGATGAGAAAATTCGGCCATGTAAAACAGAAACCAACCAACATCACCACCAGCTTGTCTGTGTTAAGTCTGTGGAGTTAAAGTGGGGCAGTTAGTGTTAGTAACACCAGGTGACTGTGAGATAAAGGCTAACAAGACAAGCTGTTAAAGTAGCAGCCATTATAAAGATAAATAGAGGCAAACATAGAAACTGATAAACAATACAGTCGTAAATAGCAAATACAGCCACTGATAGCATATCCATGAGTGAACACGCATCATGTTGGAAAGCGCCAAATAATAATCATCATCATAATAGCAGATACAGCCATTAATAGCAAATACAGCCATTACTACAGCCATTACTAATACAGACATCATTACACACAGGTTCAGACAAAATACAGTTTATTTCAGCATGCAAGATATATATTTTCATCTATTTGCTGAACGAAATAATGCTGTTCCTGTTGTGTGAGTGAGTTTAGTTTACGCCACACTCAACAATATTCCAGCTATATGGCAGCGGTCTGTAAATAATCGAGTCTTGACCAGACAATCCAGTGATCAACATCATGAGTATCGATCTACGCAGTTAGGATACAATGACATGTGTAAACGTTTTCACAATTTTGTTTGACTGGGTTAGTTTATAGACTGTTAACAAGCGTTGGTACTCTGTCAAGTAGGAATGAAATCCATACTGTGGATAGTGAACCATGGATAGTGAAGTGTGGATAGTGGACCCTGAATAGTTTATTTACTGTTAACAAGCGTTAGTACTCTGTCAAGTAGGAATGAAATCCATACTGTGGATAGTGGTCGGTGGATAGTGAAGTGTGGATAGTGGACCCTGAATAGTTTATATACTGTTAACAAGTGTAGGACTCCGTCAAGCAGGAGTGAAATTAATACTGTAGATGGTGAACTGTGGATAGTAGGCTGGATAGGTTTTAAGTTTATGACAAGTGTTAGTGTATTTTCTTGAATAAATAGGAATAATACTTACAGTCAGTTTTCCTTCATTTCTTGCAATAATATTATGAGTTTGTTCATCAGAGAATTTCACAACCGTAGCAATAACTTTGGCAAGAGTCTGGAACACAAAACGAAATGGATAATTATCTGTTGTAATCTTCCAACATGGATTTAGTATACAGAAAAGATTTTAAAAACATGGAAGAATTGTTTTACTTTTCTGCCAAATAATTTACTGACACATTCATTCAATCAATGCAAAGCTACTAAGAGCACTTGTTGTGTAATGCCGCACTCCGCAATATTCCAGTTGTATGACAGAGGCCTGTAAACAATCAAGTCTGGACAAGATAGTCCATTGCTTGGCATCATGAGCACTGATCAGTACATTGTGGATATGATGACATGTGTTAACCAAGTCAGCTATCCTGACCAGCCAATCCCATTAGTCGCCTCTTACAGCTACCAAAGCTTGCTGAGGGCCCATTCTCATCCAGAATTCCCATGGGTTCAAAATGTTATTGCCTAAGGCATGGTTAGTTGGATGGTTGGTTTGTTGTTTAATGCTGCACTCAGCAATATTCCAGCTATATGGCGGCGGTCTGTAAATAATCAAGTCTGGACCAGACAATCCAGTGATCAACAGCATATGTTGCTGGGGACCAGTTCTAACCCTGTATTCCTATGAGTTCAAATGTTTTTGCCAAGAGGATGAAGTATCAGGACACTTCATCATACACCTACCTTTGTTTCTTTCCCCATCATGTATTCGTAGAGGATGTTTCTCAAATACTGAAAAAAATGCAATGAGGCTGTACATGAATATCATACATGTTGACAAGCAGAACAATTTAATATTGTAGAAATCGACGATAGAAGCGCATTAGTCCAGATACCCAATCTCTGTAATACAGGAATGAGAATGGGTATGCATGAAAAACGAGGAATATGAGCCCGGGATCCTGTGGGTGATTAACAAGAATGACCCCAGAATACTGTGGATCATCGGAAACTTCTCATCACCGGTAATAAGATCTGTGACTGATACCTCTATTAACATCTGAGGTCAACTCTAAAGGACGTCATGTCAAGAGAACTTTCAGCTAGTCAAAGTCAAGGCTCCTGAGTTCTCAGTACAAGTGAGATTCAGACGAGCAAATCTAATGTATGCATCTCAAAACCAAATATAATTGAGGAGACAGGAATGTAAACAAGTGAAGCCATTCCAATATAATGCTGGGATATTTTATATATATTTTTGCTTTGGTCGCTTTGGCATCTACAGCTGAAAGGGATAAAGTGGTATATCTTTGTGTTCTGGAAGTTATCTTTGGTAAAATTGAATTTTCAGAATTAAGGCGTTTCAGAAACGAATCCAAATTGTCTAATAAAGTGAGTAAGTTTCTCATTTTATGCAATTTTAGCAAAAATTCAGCAATATTATGGCAGGGGGACACCAGAAATGAGCTTCACAAATTGTACCCATGTTATTGAACCCAGGTATCTTGTGTGATGAACAAATACTTTGACCACTAGGCTACCTCAAGACCCACCATCTTTCAGACAGTACCATATTAAGTAATCTGATTTAGAGAAATAAATATTAGTCAATAATTGCTGAAATAATCCTGACTATTTTACAAAGAATGTTACTGTCCTGATTAACAGGTTTCCTAGTACAACCTCTCATTATCAGGTGTATTATCGCCATTCTAATTACTGTACTGTTACCATAGCTACCTCAAACTCTGTGGGTTCCCGCAACAGAGGTCCGTCGGAGGAGTAGGAACCTGCAGGGCTGAGAGGAGGGGTGTCGTCACCGTGGGGGTTCTGGAGTCGATGTTCCAGGATGTCAATCTGTAATGACAGGTGATTCAATGAAGACACACACATGATGGACAGACATGATGGACAGACAGATGACAGATGAACACTTCACCAATAGACACATGACAGATGAACACTTCACCAATAGGCACATGACAGATGAACATTTCACCAATAGACACATGACAGATGAACATTTCACCAATAGACACATGACAGATGAACACTTCACCAATAGACACGTGACAGATGAACACTTCACCAATAGACACATGACAGATGAACACTTCACCAAATAGGCACATGACAGATGAACACTTCACCAATAGGCACATGACAGATGAACACTTCACCAATAGACACATGACAGATGAACACTTCACCAATAGACACATGACAGATGAACATGTCAAGGACAGACACATGATGTAAATTCCTTACAACCAGTAAACTTAACTAAACCTGTATGAGTAAATATTATTTTCTGAAAGCTTTATTTCATAATGCATTATATCTCATGATTTTTTTTTTACACTGTCTATGTCACTGTTTTTCATTGAAGACAAAGACGTTTTTGCGGTCTTCTGAACACAATAAAGGCATACTATTGATGTGCTGTGGTAACAAGTATTTCTGTGTAGACCAGATGGTCATACAACTTACTCTTTGGTGGAGTTCCTTCTCCCTCAGTCGGGTGTGTGACAGCTCATTGTTCAGATGGGAGACCTGGGCCTGCAACATTATCCAACACATATCAGAACCAGGTTCTACCCCTACCTGTGTGTTGAGTTCTTCCTCAACCCCCTCCATAAAACCTCCCCTGCAGGTGCTCTTACCATATCCTCAGAGACACCTAACTGCAGAAAACCCTGTCCCAATTGAGACCTTTTCTTGAGGTGCCCTGGTACCCCTTTCTAGAAGACCTATTTACAGGTGTACTCCAGTGTATCCTACCTGCAGGTCTTCCTGTCCCCATCCCCAGTTGGATCCACCTGCAGGTGCCCCAGCCCCCATCCCCAGTGAGCCTATCTGCAGGTGCCCTTGTTCCCAATCCCAGTGAGATCCACATGCAGGTGCCCCAGTTCCCCAGCCCCAGTGAGATCCACCTGTAGGTGCCCTTGTTCCCATCCCCAGTGAGATCCACATGAAGGAGCCCCAGTTCCCCATCCCCAGTGAGATCCACCTGCAGGTGCCCTTGCCCCACTTCCCCAGTTGGATCCACCTGTGAGTTCCCTTGTCCCCAACCCCAGTGAGGCAGTTGCCCATGTCCTAATATTGTGATCTACCTGCAGGTCTTCATTATAGAGCTCCAGATTCTGCACCTCAGCTGGGAGGTTGGGGTCTGTGATGTCCAGAGACTTGATCTTAGGGGGTGCCACCAGTGGCTTGTGGAGATGGCTCATCTCTGCCTGTGCTGCTAGTTCCGCTAGTTCCAGCCTGCAACATGCACACAAAGTACACTGGGGATGTGACATTGCAATAAGGCGAAGTTAAGGCCACTGGAAGCTTATGAAACAATGTCAAGTGGACTACTGAAGCAATTGAGTAAATTAAAGTTACCTCCCTTTGGCTTGTCTGACTACATCATTCAAGAAGTTTCAGAAGGGTACAGTCAAATATTTGTTCATAGCATGTTCAGGCTAATGCTTCATGCCCTGAAGATCCGGGTCAGAATTGGTCTTCAGCAACCCATGCTTGTAGTAACAGGTGATGGATCTGGTGGCCAGGCTCACTGACTTGGTTGACACATGTCATCGTATCTCAATTTCGTAGATCGATCCTCATGCTGTTTTCACTGGATTGTCTGGTCCAGACTTGATTATTTACAGTGAGTGAGTGAGTTTGGTTTTATGCCTCCTTTAGCAATATCCAGCAATATCACAGCAGGGAGACACCAGAAATGGGCTTCACACATTGTACCATTTAGGAAATCGAACCCAGGTTTTCAGCGTGACGAGCGAACGCTTTAACCACTAGGCCACCCCACCGCATCCACTATTTACAGACCGCTGCCATATAACTGGAATATTGCTGAGTGCGGCGATAAATAACAAACAAAGCTCATGCTTCTTACTTGTGTTTTTCTCTCAGGTCCTCCATCTGCTTGTTGAGCAGGATGATCTGCTGCCTGAGCAGGTCACCACTGGAGGAGCCGCTCTGGATCGCTGTCAAGGCCAGCTGGTTCTGCTGCACCAGTTCCTGGAGGTCAAGGTCACCGATAATATAAATCTTGTATTTGTGTGATATCAGCTGAAGCAGTTCAACACTGATAAAATAGACAGGATTGTAATAATATAAGATAATATCTCTATTATTTGTGTCTCCTGGTCTGTGAATCACCTGTGCTATAAATATCCTTAAGAGGTGCTCATATCTGGTTAGGCATCACATATGACAAAATCTCCTATACGTCTAACTAATGAGACCTTTCACAACATGACATGTCTCTCCAGACAAGACTGTATTTAGGGTTCTTTACTGATCTTCTCATATCCCAGTGGCTAATAGTAAGCACTATGAATGAGAGGATCCTGACAGAGCTTTTAGATATCTCATAGCAATCATAATAAAAAATGTAATTAACAGGTTTAAAGAACATGTGAACAACTAGGTCACCACACTGAGGTTGGTATAAGATATTGTAAACATTAATTGATCATATTTGATTACCAATGAAAGGATATTTTCAATTTTCCAACACACAAAATGACACACAGAGAAAACTTTGTGTAAAAAAAAGTAAAAGTAAACAGTAAATTTGTAAACTGTGGTAAGTGAGTTGGGTTTTAGCTCTTAGCATTATTTCAGAAATGTCACAGCAAGGACACCAGAAATAGGCTTCGTGGGGTTCTCGATGTACCCCCATGGGGAATCAAACCCAGGTCTGAAGTAGGACAAGTGAACGCTTTAGCTACCCAACCTCCCATGTGAAATATAACTGATTTGCAGCCAGGTCATATATTGGCGAACTGAATGGAAATATTTTACTCCAATTTAAATGGCATATCACCATGCAGACAAATAAATGCTGGAACATTATGGAAGATTCAAATATACCAAATCATGAAAGTAAATGGAATTTTGAAGAAAATATAACATGCAACTGTAGATAAACATGCAAGATACAGTGGTAACACAAGCAGTTTGTACATGTAGCACTCATAGATATATGAGCACAAGCATTACAAGCTGATTCAGTGAGAGAAGTTAAAATATTTACTGCTGAAAGTGTGAGTGAGTTAGTTGGGCTTTATGCTACTTTTAGGCGATTAGGTGCCTTACTCTTTGATTGTGGGTTCGAATCTTGGATGGGACTCAACTCGCCAAAATACTAGAATCTGTACTTTACAGAGAAAGTGTAATCCCAAACATAAAATCTAACAAATATGTTACATGTGACACGTTCTAAATGGCATTGTGTATTCATAGACTTGGGACATGGAAGCCGTGCTAATTTACACTTGTTAGGAGGGTACAAAGCAATTTTAACATATAGCACTTGTAGATATACGATGCAAGCATTACAAGTTGATGCTTTGAGAGAAGTTAAAACATTTAATGTTGGATGAATGAGTGAGTTTATTTGGGTTTAATGGAGCTTTGTAAGTAGGTGATTATGGTAGGAAACCTGGATGGGAGTCAAACCCCCGAAATTACTAGAATCTGTACTTCACAGAGAAAGTGTAATCCCAAATATTATATATGTATCAGCTGACCACTTTCCCAATGCCATTGCGTAGTCACAGCTTTGGGACATGGGAGCTGTGCTAATTTACCCTTGTCTGAAGGGTACACAAAGCAGGAGGTCTGGACTACTAGTGATCAGACTTCCACTTCGTGCAAGCCAAGGTGGCTGAGTGGGTTAGATCACTGACTTTGGTTGAGAGTGTAGGTTCGAATCTAAAATGGGACTTAACCCCCAAAAGAACTAGAATTTGTACTTTACTGATAATTTGCAATCCCAAATATAGCATGCGTTAGTATTCAAGTTGTATCACGGCATGTCCCGAAGTGATGCTGGTCTCAGATGTTTGGTGAAAACCTGAGGCATGGTTATGGGGGCTAACAAACTTCGAATATAAAATCCGGACAAACTGGGATCTGAAACCACAATCATAGCTCTCCAGCCTGCTCAAGGGTCCAACCTGCACACTTATAAGCAGCACCTTAGTTTTGGGGTTTGTTGTTGTTTAATGCTGCACTCAGCAATATTCCAGCTACATGACGGCGGTCTGTAAATAATCGAGTCTGGACCTGACAATCCAGTGATCCACAGCATGAGTGTTGATCTACGCAATTGGGATATGATGACATGTCAACCAAGTCAGCGAGCCTGACCACTCGATCCCATTAGTCGCCTCATATGGCAAGCATGGGTTACTGAAGACCAATTCTAACCCGGATCTTCACGGGTCTGTAACCACGGAGGAGATCTTTCTTGTATGTTCTGTTGGGAATGTGATGCCCAAGGGTCCAACCCTGCACACTAACAAGCAGCACCTTAGTTTTGGGTTTGTTGTTTTTTAACGCTGCATTCAGCGATATTCCAGCTATATGGCGGCAGTCTGTAAATAATCAAGTTTGGACCAGACAATCCATTGATCAACCAAGTCAGCGAGCCTGACCACCCGATCCTGTCAGTCGCCTCTTACGACAAGCATGGGTTACTGAAGACCAATTCTAACCCGGATCTTCACGAGCACCTTAGACAACAGGGCCATCGATGTGCCGACTCAAGATGGACGTCTATGACATGACATTGATGCATGGAGGAACAGGGAGGAACCAGTGTTTCCGTTCTCCGGGATATACCTGAAATTCATCGGTAAAATTTGCTGGGGACCGGTAAATTGAAACTGTAACGGACACTGCGTCCGGTAAATAATCATGTATTAAAATAAAAAAATCATGGGTAAGCGAAATGACAGTCTTGGCTGTGTTTTCATGGTCACAAACATTCTTATGTTTTGGAAATACCCAGGCTAAAAATAACTTTAAAATGAGTACTGACAGTATGGCAATAAGATACGACCGACAAATTTCATTCATGAAAGGTAAAATTTTAGGTCGCCTGACAGTGTCCGATAAATAATTAAGTCAGCGGAAACACTGAGAACAGGGAGGAACTGGAGGATACATCCATGAGCAGACACAAAGACAGCAAGGACACAACTAGATACACGACATGAAATATATATTTGAGGCTTTAGCAACATGTCAAATTCAGTAGTGAGTGAGGTTCTATGGTGCTTTTAGCAATATTCCAGCAACATCAAGGTCATGCCACCAGAAATGGGCTTCATGAAGTTTACCCATTTTGGGAACTCAACCAGAGTGCTAGGAGTGACGAGGGAAAGATTTAACCACTAGGCTAACCCATCACCCCCATATTTGCTATGTTGTTAGCTTGCATCAGTTAAGCAAAGCAGGGATTATTGAATTGTTAGAAATCACCTGGCAACAAATCCATTCATAGTTGTGTAATTAATCCCAGGAAAAAACAACCAAAATTATTTAGAATGTCATTCTCAGACACCATATCATAACATAATAACACATCTATTATAGCATGTTTAGTCATATTAATAGTTGTATACTACTAAGACATTTTTTGTTTGCTGGCTTACAGATTTATTTTTGTTAGAAAAATCTTTACACAATTTCAAAGTTTGTTTTGTTCATGAGCAGTTTTCAGAATTCATGTGTACACCTTTAGACTTGTAACATATGTTATATTTGGGACTAGACTTTCTGAGTCTCATCCGAGCTTCGAACCCACACCCTCAGAGTCAGGCACCTTAATTGCCAGCACACAATGTCAGCCACAACCCGAAACGTGGCTTCGTTAATAGGTTAACTTGAACTTATGAATACACAATGCCATTTAGAAAGTGGTCAAACAAGTGGAAGCCGCGGTGGCTGAGCAGCTTAGGCCCTTGACTTTGTGTGCTGGCGATTAGTCCCCTGACTTTGAGGGTGAGGGTTTGAATCCCAGATGAGACTCAACCCAAAAATGTATTGAATCTGCACTTTACTAAGAACGTGTAGTCCCACATATAACACGTTACCATTTCTAAATGGCATTGGGTATTCATACCTTTAGCTTTAGACTTGTTCTACATATTTCCTTAAAAACATTGCCATCTTAATGGATTCTCTAATTTCGAAATCTTGAACCTGTACAATCACATAAAAAAGTATGAAACAAGTAAATGTACCTTTCAGAATATAGCTCCTTAAGTTTTCGGTTTGCAAAATTTGTAAACCAAACAAATATAACATACATAAATCTGGAAGAGAAATATTGTCAACACATTCAACAGGCAGAAATAAATGATGGACATACATTTGTGAATACAAAGATAGAATCAAGCGATGAGATGCCGAATAAATTGATGTATAAATTGTAAAATAAAGTACCTGTGGTTGTGCCATGGGATCGAACGGTGCAAGTTGATGGTCAGACTAAAAAGCAACAAACACAACGCTAGTAATATGACAACAACAAACAAAATATCCGAGCACAAAACAAATATCCGAGCACAAAACACTCTCCGGGGTATGAGACTTACTACACGGCCACAGTCATCTTCCTTACAAACAATTACAAGAAACATTCCATGTCACATTTTGCTTGGTAACCTGGGAATCAAGGGTTCAGTCATGCAGAAACTGACTGTGTCATTCTAAGATGAAATTCAAATATATGAAACAGGCTGATGATACTGGGTCGTGCTTGCTGAGTATTAAGCATCAAATAATATCAACAGCCATTTTAATGAGTGAGTGAATAAGGTTTTATGCTGCTTAGTGCAATATTCCTGCCATAACATGGCAATGACACCAGAAATGGGCTCACCTTTTGGAGTAATTGAACCTGGGTCTTTCTTGTAAAGAGTGAACACTTTAACCACTAGGCTACACCACTGACCCTCTCATTTTCATGAGAACGAGTTCAGAAAAATGTCCATCTTTTCTATATAAATTACAATAACAAAGGCCTGAATAAGTAGGGCTGCGCAATATAACCGGTTTACCGGTATTTACTGGTTCACACATGAAAACGATACGTATTGCGATACGCTGATCGAAAACCGGTATTTTGACTTGCATTCNNNAAACTTCGTAACACTCGGAAATCTTCGGATATTTCCTTTTTTCATTTGTGCCAAATATTATTGACATTTTTATTTTTAATCATGAATAAAAGTTGTTATTAAAGTTTAATGAAGCATAGTGATTTTGCTGTGTATTTGCTCTATAAATCAAGCATTACCTCGAATATAAGTAGTTTTTGTTAAAAAATACTTCATGCAATATATTGCAATACATATCGCAATACATGCTTTCCATCGCAATATATCGCAATATGAAAATTCTCTGCAATACCCACCTCTATGAATAAGGGTGCAACATTGGTCAATAGTCTGAGCCTGATTAAAGTACATATTTCTATCTCATAAACTTGCACCTGGTGCAACCTTAGGTACTAACATTGTTGCACTAATAATAAAAAAAGGTTGCACCCGCTGCTCAATATAAAATCATATTTAATGCACAAGCTGTAGTATTGATGATTCTGAGTCTGGTAAGATTAAGGGTGGGTATTGCAGAGAATTTTCATATTGCGATATATTGCGATGCGAAAGCATGTATTGCGATATGTATTGCAATATATTGCATAAAGTATTTTTAAACAAGAACTACTTATAATCCAGTTAATACTTGATTTGTAGAGGAAAAACACAACAAAATCACTACGCTTGATTAAGCTTTAATAACAACTTTTAATCAAGGTAACGAAAAGAGGAAGTATCCGAAAATTTCCGAGTGTTACGAAGTTTTCCGAATGCAAGTCAAAATATTGGTTTTCGATCAGCGTATCGCAATACGTATTGTTTTCACGTCTGAACCAGTAAATACCGGTAAGCCCGTTATATTGCGCAGCACTAGGTAAGATAATTCTATTGTACTTGGTAAAATTACATGACATGATCAGTAACAGTCAATCAATCACTGTCTGTGTAGTCATCAGTCACTGCTAATCAGTTCCTCATCATTCAGTGTTCCAGGTTGAGTCTGTGTTGTTTGAACAACAATATATGAACATGCTGGACTGGGTACGAGTTGGTCTAAATATGAGGTTGAATATTGCAGTTTCAGGTTGTAAATTATATTGATAAATTATTCAGTCAAACGAACTGTAACAGAAATATATGGATAAAGGTCTGATGAAGTCGGTAGGAGTGGGAGAGATATGCTTGCAACCACTATCATGCTCATACAGAAATGAAACGAGAGCTAGATGATGCTGATTTCGGTGAAACTATAATGCAATGCAGCTTGATCTAATTTCTATGGCAAATAAATACATTGTGCCCTGCATGATGGGTGTATTAACTCAAAGGAATAGGGTGATGAGTGATTCTGCAGTCATCATAGCTTTGTATTGATCATGACATCATGTCCACAATATGCTTTGTTGTTTCATCCATGTTGCATCAATCCACAGAATCGACAGTCACTGAGTGAGTGAGCGAGTGAGTGAGTTTAGTTTTACGATGCACTCAGCAATATTCCAGCTACATGGCAGCGGTCTGTAAATAATCGAGTCTGGACCTGACAATCCAGTGATCAACAGCATGAGCATCGATCTGCGCAATTGGGACACGATGACATGAGTCAACCAAGTCAGCGAGCCTGACCACCCGATCCCGTTTGTCGCCTCTTACGACAAGCATGGGTTACTGAAGATCAATTCTACCTCGGATCTTCATGGGTCCCGACAGTCACTGAGCCTGACAAACTATTCCATTTTGTTGCTCTCATGACAAGAAGTGGTTCTTGGAGGCTCATGTTCTCACTCAGAATCCCCATGCTTGTTCTGTTGATAAAGACACTGTGATCATCATATCAGCAGAAGTTTAACCTTCCTTTCTGTAATGGTATTGCCAACTGTGCATTACAACAGAGTCTATGTCTACAACAGCACCAACACAATGCCTCTACTCCAAAATGCACACTTGCCACACTCACTTCAGGAAAGCAGCATAGCTTCTGATCCTGCTTACTGTCAAGGGACACAACTCTGGACATTTTATTGTGAAATTTCAATTTACTGTTATATTTATATGAATGGTCCCAAAATACAGGTAAACATGTCTTGAAGTATCTAGGTCACACAAGACAACTTACACACAACATAAAACTTCCTAGAACACGGCAGAGAATGTGCATTATGTCCGGTGATCTACATTACATACGTGTTACATCTAGTGGAAGCCATGACGAGTCAGCTCTAGCTTTCCGATTTTCGAAGTTCCACTTTCCTCTAGTTTGGATGTGGTTGCAGCAAAGGAACAAAACATGTTAGTGGTGTAATTGTGAGTCTTACAAGAGTCACCTCCCCTACCTTTCTTTCATGGTTCCATTCTTGGGTCAGAGCTGAGACTTCCTCTTTATGGAATGTTTCCCGATCTTGAAGAGTCTTCTCATATGACTTTTTTAACCTCTCTTCCATTTCTGACAGCTCCACCTGGTGCTGTTCTTTAAGGGCGGATAACTCTGACTGCAGGGCTGTCAATTGTTCAGTCATCTCTTTTTCTCGTTCCTACAGACAAATTGCAGGTTCAAAGCCTGATGACACCTATTATGTCACAAAGTCTCTTGGCTAAGGCGTTTTCTAAATAATCAATGCCGACCATGACATTTGACAGTCTTCACCAAACTCTTCCACACAGAACCATGCCAGGGAATACATGGACCACGCTTGACGATAAAAGCATTATACTTTTTGAGATGGTGTACATATCTCAATGAGAATTTTTGTCATGTGACCTTGACATTTGACCTCATATAATGCAAGAAAAGGATTGTAAAGGACTTCAGAGGAAACGAGAAACTGACAATCATATGACGTTTTTAAAAAAATTATTCACTCAATGAATAAACAAATAACTTATCTTACTCAAAATTTCAAAGAAGGACCTGTCCTATTCACCAAGTATAATAATTAAAGCTTGAACGATGTCTATCTGAATGACCTGTATGAAGTGTCATAAATCAGAAATGGTATAATATCTTTGATTAGGACAGTTTAAGTCAGTGTGAAGAGCATGACAGGCTAAAAGTCAAACCTGCAGAAAATTTGGTGTAAAATACCATACGTAAGTTAACTCTTCCTTTGTGTTTTGCTTATGGTGAAAGTAAAAACATACTTTACACTGTGACGTCCCGGCATTCAAACCTTGCCAAAGCACTGTGACTGACATCATCAACAAAATGTATCTGCACAGTAGAACTTGAAAGAATATCTAAGAGTAGTTTGGGAATCGGAAACCAAATCCACTAATGATTATTGGACGACTTGTGGTGAACGATTATTGATTATATTCGAAATATATACATTTTTAATGTTATCACCAATTTCAAGGGTTTTTCCCGAGTTGCCTTTCTAACTAATGTTAATGTAGTTATTCTGTTCATTTATACAACAAATATTTATCAGTATATCTCATTACGTTCACAATAGATGTAACTTTATTCATGGACAGGTTACAGTAATATTTACCGTAGTGATGAATACGAAACTATGAACACAATGCACTTAGCTTTATGATGTTGAGCGCATGTTTGTTCATGAATATTCGTCAAATTTAACGATTAGTTTACTTTGCTCAAGTGTGTTAAGCTAAAACAACAAAATTCTGATTAATCAAAAATATGATTTTACAATCGACAATTATTTTTAATCCTTCTTTCGATCGAATTTCGATCACTGGACCACCACTATCTAAGGGTTCTCATATTTATCTATTTCCCTAAGATTTGCATGCTAACAAGGTCCAGGAAAGCTGTTGTTGTATGATGGTAAGATGCAGGTCTGGTAGTGACCACACTGACCAGCGGTCACCCGACTGAGTACAGTACCTGCAAGGCCTCCTCATGCTCCTGCTGCATCTCCTCATGCCTCTCCTGAGCTTCATGGAGATCCTTGTACAGCTCCTCCACCTGCTCATGATGCTCGTGGACTATCTGCTGCTCTCCACGGTGACTCTTGTCTGAAATACACTCTCACTGATACTCACAACACTCACTGGCTTTTGGCTTGAAACAGACATTTGTATTCAGACGTATGATAGCTTGGGTCAGTTGGTCTAGTTAGCTTGGGTCAGCTGGTCTAGTTAGCTTGGGTCACTTGGTCTAGTTGGCTTGTCAGTTGGTCTAGTTGGCCTAGTTAGCTTGAGTCAGTTGGTCTAGTTGGTCTAGTTAGCTTGGGTCAGTTGGTCTAGTTGGCTTGGGTCAGCTGGTGTATTTAGCTTGGGTCAGTTAGTCTAGTTGGCTTGGGTCAGTTGGTCTAGTTAGCTTGAGTCGGTTGGTCTAGTTGGCTTGGGTCAGTTGGTCTAGTTAGCTTGGGTCAGTTGGTCTAGTTGGCT
>VKKT01003629.1:79985-90550 GCA_008038995.1 Haliotis laevigata | reverse complement strand
CTGACTCCGAGCCGACCAGTCCTTGTTGTACCCATTAATGCCGAGCGCAAGGCAGGGACCAATAAGTACTATATTTTAACGTCTTTTGGTATGACGCGTTCGGGGATCGAACCCGCGACCTTCCGCTTCCGGGTGGACGCGCTAACCACTACACCACGGAGGCGGTCGCACTGCTACGTGTTTGAATGTGTGATGTATAATTTTATATGTTTATCAGTATACTTGGTACAATTAGGCTTTACCTGAAGATACGGACATTGGGCTCAGTGAATTGCTTGCTATGTAATTGATTGTACAGCTATTGAGTAGATGGATTCAAGTAAGAGGCTTTTGTGAATTAAAGGTGAGTGGGTGAGTAAGTTTAGCTTTACTCCGATGTTAGCAATATTCAGCAACATCACGGCGGGGCACACCAGAAATGGGCTTCACACATTGTACCCATGTGGGTATTCGAACCCGGGTCTTCGGCGTGACGAGCCAATGCTTTAACCACTAGTTTACCCCACCGCCCCGTATCATGTCGAGGCCCTGATACTATGACAATGATCACATACCATTTCCCATTGTGAACTGGTGATGTCTGGCGCATTCTTGAAGATGATGGTGACTATCATCTATGTACAAATGTCGTCGTGTAATCCTGTATCGTGTTTGATGAAGGAGAATTAATAAATTCCCCTTAGCAGCAGAGAATTATAGTGTAATTCACTGGATGTTGCGCGTGAATTTGAGGCAGATTTTTATTTGTATGTGTGGATGGATCTACGCATTTACGTATGTTGATATGTATTTATGTATGTGTGTGCGTGCATTACATGTGTGTGTCTATCTGTCTGTACATATGTACGTACGCCATTGGAACTAGGCAGCAGCCTCGCAAAATAGGCGAGTGTAGTCTCACAGTTGGAGATCAGTCTATCTGCCCTGTGCCCCAGGTGAAGAATCTTGGTGTTGTTTTCCGTTCTTCAATGTCACCAGAATCACAAGCCCTAACAGCAGCAAGATCAGCAACCTTTCATCTCCGCCGAGTAGGAAACATCCGCCGCTATTTGGACATTGACACAACCAAACTTTTAGTTCAGTCATACGTCATCTCACACATAGACCACTGTAACTCCCTCGTGTCAGGAGCAGCAACAATCCAAAATGGATCATATCCAGGACAAAATGTCAGGAACACATCACCCCTGTGCTGAGGTCGTTGCACTGGCTCCCAGTAAAGAGGAGAATACAGTACAAAATAATTTGCATCATCTACTCAACCCTCTATGACATCAATTCACCAGCTTACCTCAAAGACATCATCGAAATCTATCGTCCAACTCTCGTCCTGAGGTCTGAGGAAAGAGGCAGCCTGAAAGTGCCAGCTACAAAAACATCCATGGGAGACAGAGCTTTCAGTGCTGCTGCACTAGCTTTGTGGAACTCTCTGCCAGTTGAACTGAGATCAGTATCTTCCATGGAAGCATTTAGGAGCCAACTAAAAACTCATCTCTTTCTAACTACCTACTAGTTTCTCCACTTTCTCTGCACAGCCCCACTGAGCAGCACTTGTGGGACTTTAGCCGCTTAAACAAATACATTATTATTATTATTTATTATTATTACGCCTTCACGTATGTTGGTATGTATTTATGTATGTGTGTGCATGTATGTGTGTCTGTATGTATATTTGTATGTCTGTCTGTCTGTATGTATGTTAGGATGGATGGATCAATGGATGGTGGATGAATCAATTGACGGATGGATGCGTGTATGCGTATTTCGATAGATGGATTAATTCTGGTTCTTCGCCGATGACCGCCCGTCCGCCGGCTATGGATGTCCTCCCTCACCAGCAACATTCAAGACCTTTCCCTCTCAATCGGACACTTGGCTCAGAGAAACAGGACACCACACACAAGATACAAATATTTATTGCAACGTAACTCTATCACAGGTTAGCTTTCGATGTTTATTGCCATACGTCGATACTTGTGGTGCTTTCGATAAGAGAAAACAGGTTAACTCAAAGTTGAACAGTAACATATGATATTTCGTTTGGATAAGCCGGACTATTATTATATATCTAAACTTAACAACCCAGATACAGTAATACGATTCTATGCGACACGATATAATGAGTGGTTTACAAAAATATTACATTAATATACAAATTTCTTCTTGTAGACGTACAGGGCCGCCTTCAAAATACATACGACGTAACGCTCGTTTCAATGTATGTACCGAATGTTCTGTCGGAGATCGTCTTGGCCCCAACGTTCTGTCGGAGATCGTCTTGGCCCCAACGTTCTGTCGGAGATCGTCTTGGCCCCAACGTTCTGTCGGAGATCGTCTTAGCCCCAACGTTCTGTCGGAGATCGTCTTGGCCCCAACGTCCTGTCGGAGATCGTCCTGGCCCCAACGTTCTGTCGGAGATCGTCTTGGCCCAGTCCGGAAGTATCATTGAAATATAAGAAATGTTCATCTGGGCCCGGATCCACTAAGCGTTCGTAACGTTACGACCTATCGTATCTCTATATTTTATCAATGGCTTAGGATAAGCAATTGGCTTAAGACTTGGCATAGTCCTACGCACAGTTTTGTGTATCAGGCCCCCGATCAGGAAGACAGTCATATACTTCACAAAGAAGCAAAACTGACTTTGTGAAACTACAGCGAAAGTATAACGTTAGTATGCGTTAAACGCCCCCTTTCAAACGAATGACCTTCGGAATAACGAATAATTAAGTGACCCAACCGCCTCTCAATAAAAGGAACTTGATATGTCTTATCAAGGTTCTCTGTTTCCTCTCATTAGAATAATCGAAGACCATAATACAATCAATAAATGAATAATAAACAAATAGATGTTAATTCATAAATAACTAAATTAATTAATTAAATAATAATTGTGATAATAAATGTTAACTTCGAAATATTCTCCTCGTATTGTTACTTAAAAGTTTTAAAATCATTAAATTATAGTTGAAAATGCCAATGACAATGACCCTGCCATAGTAACGTTTCATTTCAAGAGTGGCGTTTACACAAACTGGGATTCGTTCTATCAAAAACTGTTCATGAAACATCTCTACATAATGCAAACCTTATGTATATTAATAAATTTAATAACATATAGACTCTTAGCTTACCTTACTAACTTGTTTCTTTTTCTGCTACGCAAGCGACCTCGGTCATGCACACTCACACGCACATGCACACGCGCACACACATACGCTAAAGCATAATCACATTCGAAAGGCGACCAAAAGCTAATCTCATATGGCAGGTTCTATGAACCTCGAATTCAACGAATACCATTCACACGTAACCTAACACTACGCACTATGCGTAACTATGCGTAACTAAACGTAACATTGTACGTGAATGTGGCTTGCTGTGAACATTATACATGCATCGATGTCATGAAGTTTGACAAGCTCAGCATGCTCCATGGTAATTCTACACAGGGGTGAGTAAGTTTCTTTCACACCGCTTTAGCAATATTTCAGCAATGCCACGGCGGGGGACTTCACACAGTGTACCAATGTGGAGAATCGAACCCGGAGCTTCGGCGTGACGAGCAAACGCTTTCACCACTAAGCCACCCCACCCATTCTACACAGGATAAACTGGCGATAACAGAAGACACTGATAAACACGGGCAGAAATTTTAATGTTGTGTTACGAATTTCAGTTAATAAAAGCCATCCTCAGCAATATCCCAGCTATAAGACGGTGGTCTTTACATAATCGACGGTCGATCTGACGACCGTGTGGTTGATATGATGAACAAAGACCCATGCTGTCGGGTACAATAACATGTTACCATCCGATAACCAATCTGGAGGATCCAATGTGTCGCCCCTTACGAGCCCGGTTGCCAGGGAAACGATTCTAAACAGTAAACCCCCATGAAGAAAATAATGATTACGACTTCGACGGCCTCCATTCCACCTTCCGACGTTGCTGTTGTACAGACAAGAGACACATGTCATCTACCGCGGCTTGAAAAGCATTGACAGTCTACCTGGCATCACCATGAGGAAAACACATTATATTGTGATGAATATTCCAAAACTAGCATATTAAATAATATCATCCTAACGCACGCATATTCACAAAAAATTACCAGTTCTCCTCACACGAAACAAACTTTGACATATTCGATTCTCCTGCGGCAATGGAAGCAGTGTCGTGATAACGTGACGTTGTGGACGTGAGTTTACGAGACTTGGTTCCTCAAGCAGTGTGACGTAGTCAGCAACAAAATGGTGCATCTAATACCACTAGCAGACATATTAACCTCCTGGGAAAGAGGTTCGTTATCTTTCAACATGGCCGTGACGTCATCTCAAAATAGCCACCTCAAACGAGCTGCACTTTTCAGAATCCTCGTACGAATTTTCCCGAACACGTTCACGAACATGTTCCCGTTTGACTTGTGGTTTTGTTTCTTGGATTTCAACACTTGAACACAAGCTCTCTGTTTCCCTCTCAACCCGTCTTCTTCTCTCCGTCGCTAGGGGAGTGAATTAGCTTCACTCCCTTGGGACGAACAGACTTATCTTTACCGGAAGTAGGCGATGCGCATGAGTCAAACTGATCACGTGTTACTTTGGGTTTATGGCCGAGTATTTCTAGGATGGCGTCAACAGTTGTGTACAGTTCGTTTTCAAAGTTGTGCATCCGGCTGAAAAAGAAGAAAATGTATATATAACAGTAAAAAAACAGACGTTTCCCGAAAAGGACTTCCCATAAAAAGAAGCAATGTATCACTGTTTGGGCCAATAAATATTCCTGTCACACACGCATTCAATGGCATGTCAGTGACGGGGGATAATGCCAATTACATCTCTGCTGGTTTGTTTTGTTTCAGAAAATAAAGACAATCTCTGGGCTCCTTTTTGTTATATCTTATCAAGATAAATTAAGAACTGAGTATATCTTAGACTGTATTTAGTGATCACTTCAGAGACTCCATTTTAGACTACTACGGGTTAGACATAAAGTTGTTATTGCAAGTAAGACAAAACGAGCCTCAAGTACAGCATAAACATAATGGGGATCGACTGCAGGATAAAATTGACGGTTATCTAGTGAGGGATAGACCTGTAGGGAGTATATTACGAGTTGTTAAGGGTAAGACATAACTAGACAACGCCAAGGGCCCGATATAACGAGACTCTGCACAAAGCGATCTTACAGATGATTGTAGATCCCATGTTGTAACATAGACTTAAGATAGTCACACCGTTAAGATCGCTTTCTGCAAGTGCGCCGAGAGGTGTGTACAGACAGGCAGAACGGAACAAGACTACTGGTTTGACCTAAAGAGATTCCATCATGGACTTGACATAACGGGACTGTATTTCGAGATTGCAGATTGTGCAAATTTGGTCACGGCAAAACTCAAGCATATGTTCGAAATAACGGGACTTCATAACGACTCTGTAAGGAAAGAGAAACTGAAAGTCGAGTACGGATTGGACAGCATTGTTTTACGACGTAGTTTGGGAGAGATATAAGGGGACATAACTCTGTGATATACTCACTCATACAGATTCTCCAGCCTGCTATCAATGTCGGCTAAAGAGTGTATACTCCCTTTGTCAGGGTATTGCTTTATTTCATATTCTATATTCTGCAGTTTCCATATCTGCCCGGTACTCGAACTCGACTTGGGCGTGTAAGTTGTGCCGCTTGAAGCAATGGGAGACAACCCCGCGTGGCCTGTCAAGCTCTCGGAAGTCGGGTCTTTTCGAACCGGAAGTGTTTGTTTCTTAGTCTGACTTCCGTCACGCGTGGATTGTGACTTCTCTTTCTTTCCTTTCCGACTCTGTTGGACTGCATCTGAAAAAGGGGTATTGATGTCTAATCAGTGAGTTCATAGTTTTCGACACACACATCAATATTCCAGCTGCGGTCTGAACAATCGAGTCTGGACCAGACAATCCACTGATCAATAGATTGAACATCGATCTACAAATCCGGAGACACCAGGAATTGGCTTCACACATTGTGCTCATGCAGAGAATAACCCTGGTCTTAGGCGTGACGAGCGAACGCCTTGACCACTAAGCTACGCCACCGCCCTCAGTCTCAAGAGATTAGCATGAGTAAGGATTTGTATGTAGATATGAGAGCGAGAAAGGAGAGGTCTGCAGTACTGGATGAGAGTAACGATTAGTGTCTCGGTGTGGCGGTATGGATTCTGTGACAAATTACCTGTCTTCTTGTTGAAGTCTTCCTCCGTCACCTCCTCAGTGGCGCCCTCTGTCGACAGTTCCAAGATCCCCACCCCTTCGTCCTCGCTAGCAGACAGGTCGATGATGTCGCGGCTGGTACGTCGTGCGTCCATGCTGCCCACTCGACGTTGCCGCAGACCAGCACGTCCTGTTGAAGATAATAGGGGGAATTATAAAGAACGTCGATGAGCCAGCAAAGGTCACTGTGGCAATGGACCCACAATGTTTCTTCAGGGACAAAAGCCAGGGAGCCCAGAAATGGGCTTCACACAATGTACCCATGTGGGGGAATCGAACCTGGGTCTTCGGCGTGACGAACGAACGCTTTAACCTCAAGGCTACCCCACCACCCCGTGCTTCACCTTGAACATGTAGTTCTCACAATTAACAGTTTTGTTGTTGTTGTTGTTGTTGTTGCTTGATGCCGTACTCTGCAATGTTCCAACTATATGACGGCAGTATGTAAATAATCAAATCTCGACCACGCAATCAAGTGACCGACATTATGAGCGTTGATCAATTTGAAATACGATGGCTTGCATGAATAATGTCGGCGAGCCTTTTAAAGTACCAAGAATGAGTCAAGACACCAACTCACCTTCGATTTCTGTATTACGTCGCTTACACTGAAGTCTCGGACGCCGTTGACGTATAAACTTCAGCGTCTCATCCTCCATTTTGCTTTTAACCTTTCGTTGCAGTAGTGTGCCCTGGAAACATGAAAACATTGTATCTTGAAATAAATTCATCAATTCTTGTTAGTGTATGCTGCGCTGAACGGGTGAATGTAGTTCCTTCCGGCTAGTTCCGGAGACTCATCCTTGCTCTGAATACGGAACGAATTCTGTCGGTATCGAGCATACTTATAACTCGAACTTCTGTTACAACAGTTTGGCTCACCTTCCGAAGGTTAAAGGTCACTTGGAACTTTTGAAGGAACGTGTCCGCAAACTCCGGATACGTGTATAGAACCTCTTTAAGGTCAGCGAGCTCAATCTTGTTGATGTCGCAGTACGACAGCGCCCGGACACAATACATGGTCTTGCCTATCGTCATCTTATCTGGATCTTTTATATCCTCGCCAAATATATCGTCCTTACCTACATGGAAATAATACAAAACAACGTGTTAGTGAACGAGATTTTACGTCGCTTCTATAGTATTTCGCATCTATCACGGTGTTTATATAAGAGATGCTCGGCCCCGTTTCACAAAGCTAACGTAGCGCCCGTGGCGGATCCAGGAATGGGGGGTCCGCCAACGCAAAACATTCTTCAATATGGTCTTAAGCTATTTTCAAAGGGGGTGGGGGTGGGGGGTTGTCGAACCCTTGACCCCCCTCTGGATCCGCCAATGTAGCGCTACGACTGCCGTACGTCTATGTTACAGGGCCTGGATTTTCGAAGCTCGCTTACAGCTAAGATAGTCGTAAGTGCCACACATTAACATTAACTTACGACTATCTTAGCTCTCAGAGAGCTTGGAAACTCTAGGCCCAGTATAGGAGGTAGTAGTAGGACAGTCGTAGCGCTGCGATAGCTTTGTGAAACGGGCCCATGTCTTAAATGTACAAAACATGTCTCAATTTAATTCTGGAAACCCAAACGTCCAGAAACTTCCCAGGCTGTGGCCACTTCCTGTGAAGGGATTTGACAAAATTCAACACGCCTTTACCTAAAATATATGCTAAGGATGAAAAAAATGGAAAAAAGAAAATTTGGAAAACTAAATCGCCCATTGGCCATTTTCGTGAAACCCAAAAGCATACGTATGGAGCTGACAAATATATGACATAATCAGAGCGCACTGGGATTCGAACTCATGGTCAGATGATTCTGGCAGGCCAAGAGGTGATTTGTGGCATCAACTCGGCTACCCAGCAATGTGTTAATTAAAACAGTGTATCCCTTTGTTATTAATGTAATGCCAGAGGTATATTGAAATGGACATAGACCAAATCAAAACTGCTGATGTCGCAATTTTCTGCATTTCCTATTTCCTACCCATCCTGAATTTTCATTCCGATGAGGTGAAATAACAACTGTTTTATCAATTTTCCCCGACACTGTGGAAATGTATATCCTGATGTGATGTATAAAGGACCAGGTCTGCTTGACATTTTTACATTAAAAAAATATTAATTGTTTCCGGAGCCAAGCGACTCTAATAGCATTAAAAATTAATATAATGGCAACTGAGTAATGATGTACATTCGAACATTTCATGAATATAATTTACACAATTGGTGAAATTTATATTATCATTTTGGGGTTAGTTTTGTTTTTATTTTTAAATATGGATGGCTATATCACGAACACAGGTAGTCAGAACTAACATCCAGCAGGAACACACCTGTAGAATCTGGGTTGTCGAGAGATAAGTAATATCGAGAGATAAGTAACATCGAGAGATAAGTAATATCACGGCGGGGACACAGAAAATGGTGACTGTACACTCTAACCATGCGGGAACTAATCAAGGATTTTCAACCAGCGGTGTCATCGCTTTATCAACTGATCTACCTCATTACCAAAAATATACTACTCAAAAGACGTTAAGAACAATAGTACTACATACTTCTATGGTCAGATGAACGGAATCGGGTGTTCCGTACAAAACTGTGCTGATACATAGACAGTCTCACCCGAGTGTCTTTTGATATCTAATATATCACCACGAGTTGATAAAGTAACAAATATATGAAGCTTGCCTAGGATATTTTTACTTTTATCAACGAGTGTTGATATATTTCATATCAGAAGACACGACGGGGAGATTCTATTTATCACCAAAAGTCACTCTTCATTAGTTGTCAATGAAAACTGTACATCTCTGTACACAGTACTGCCCTTAGGCTTGCAGTGCAGCAATGTCATAGCACTGTGACGTCATCATGTTCATGACGTCATAGCATTGTCAGGGCATTGTGCAAAATCTGCTGTCAAAATGACATCTCCTAGGATATATCCTCTGATCTCACACAAGCAATATCTTCTGTGGAACACAGTTTTGGATGATAATACAAACGTTCGAAATCAACAAAATTAAAGAGATCTTTAAGGATTTTGTTTGAAGAAAAAATCTCCCCTGGAAAATTTTAGCTTCAAATGTTTGTCAATACTTTAATACATGACATGCCCAAACTATGCGACATCCATGATAAGTTTCTGTTAAACAGATTCAACACAACATCTACTTTTGTACTGATTTGCAGAAAATCCTCAATCATTCTTTACTTTCTAAACCAGAAAATGAGGACTTACATGTGCGTGATAAGAAACAGCTTTGGAAAAAGATACATTATGAGTTTTCAATAAAAGCAACCAAGTAGTAGACTTTACTCTTCAGGTGTGAGCACAGAGACTGTTGAAACGAATCCATCAGTTTCGCAGCTGTTCGATGCGTCCATAAAATCATCCTCACTCTTTCCGCGCGCAGGGTCCAAAGCGAAGCATCATGTGGCCAGACAGGAGAATTTCACCTCAAATCCGACAAGAATGGACTCCAGCCGGCACTAATCACATGATTTGAAAAGCATGCCACAAAAGACTTTTTACATTTTTAAAAGGTTGGTAGTACATAATCTTTTCGACTAAATACTTTTATGAAGGCGTCGATCTGATGAAGTAGTGAGAATAGGCTCCCAAACTTCGTCTTCTTCAAAACAAGGAATTGGACATCTATAAATTCTCTCCTTTAGGTGTTCACCCATAAATGCCGTTCACAGACTGCAAACATCTTAATAAAAGAACGAGAACAAACACGCTGTTGTATCTACTTCTCAATTCCCTGAAAAAAGGCTTGTACTTTCATTGATTAAAACGTATTTATTTCGGTTCCGATTTAGACATAGCGAAAGCACTGATCTGGATGACAGACTAAGCGGTTTTCTTGTGGGCCTAATGGTGGAAGATTAAGACGAACATTGCATGCAATGCCGGACTGTCTGAGACTTATCTGCAACTGAACTGTACCACGTTTCTACAGCGAAACGCACGACTACACCGACACTGGTGATCGAAGAGTTAGTGGGTGATTTTTGTTTTGCATTCAAAAGGTTAGCGGTGAATCAGATTTTTTTAAATTACAGTTTCTATTTACGTGATTAAGTTGTGACTGGTATGTTGGTTTATATTAAGTAGTACATTATTTTGTTTTACAAAATATATAATATTTTTTCCGTTCGTTGAGGTATGAATCTCGAAACCGATGTTCAAAATGTATGAATCAGGATAGCGGGATACAGTCAGACTGTAGGAAACCAGGATGGATATGTCAGGACTGACTGACTGAGTTTGGTTTTACGCCGCTTTTAGCAATATTCCAGCAACATCA
>VKKT01003629.1:59180-70895 GCA_008038995.1 Haliotis laevigata | reverse complement strand
ACAGACTGCCGCCATATAGCTGGAATATTGCTGAGTGCGGCGTAAAATTAAACTCACTCACTAACTAATTGTTAACATAATGATGCTAGAAACTAGAAATATGTTGGACAGTTACTTAGTCCCACCGAAAAAACAAGTAACGTTCTTAAATGATCAAAGCTATTAAACGTTAAAAACTTAAGTCCTAAAACGAATTGATTTTTTCTCAAAAGCCTATTCAAATGTAAAACCCATTAATCACGTGGTTCCCCTATTTGAAACAAAAAGTAAATTTTAAATAAAACATTCCATGATGTCATTGAAAAGCATGCAAAATCAGTTCAATATTCCGTTCACAAGTACAAGGTTCTTAAATGCATTCTATCAAATATGTTTTTTGTAAAAATCTTTTCTGTCGCAGCTGTTCTGTAGATTTAAGCTACCTGTAACGACTCGGGGATTACAGTTGCTATAAAATACCACTTCAAAGGGAAAATAGAAAATTCAATACTTTGGCCATTACTGCTATCTTTGATGCCAGAAATTTGCATTTTGATTGTGACGAATTTCGAAGTGTCGTCCCTCGTCGGCAGATTCAGGGCTAATGGGTAGTTAACAAGCTATCAAATACCGGTTCGCTGCCACGGGAACAAAAGGAGAATTGAGCTGGGTTTGTTAAATCGTGCACAATGTCAGAAAAATAAGAATGTTTTTTTCGCAAGGTTTCTATTTTGGATGGGCAGGGATTAATAAAATGTCTGTTACATGTGTCAAACAAACGCATCAAAGATATCAGGTTTAAGCCATGATATTGTATTTCATTCTTCATCAAACATCTGATACAGAACAAAATAACACATTGTCTCCCTGTCTGATCTTTATTTTAAAGTAAGTAGAGATTTAAATGAGCAGTGATGAGATTTGTTTGGTTTTTACCAATATTAATTTTGAATAAAATCATCGTAAACATTTCTGTGAAACAAGCACAGAAACACTCTTCATGATCCGTAATAAGATTTTTACAACGTAATTTCAAATTTCTCTGGGTAAAACATTTTAAAACAGTAGAAAAGAATATTCGACGCAAATATAACATAATTTATTGAAATCCCTTCAAGTGATCATTTTTGCGGATAACAAATTCTGTTTCTATATTCTAAGTTTCGTGGACCCGTGAAAATCCGGGTTAGAATTGATCTTCAGTAGCCCACGCATGGCGTAAGAGGCGACTAACGGGATCGGGTGGTCTGGCTCGCTGACTAGGTTGACACTTGTCATCGGTTCCGAATTGCGCAGATCGATGCTCATGCTGTTGATCACTGGATTGTCTGGTCCAGACAATAGCTGGAATATTACTGAGTGCGTCGTAAAACTAAAACTCACTCACTCAGTTTCGTTGTGTCATTTAATTCGATGAAGTTTTGGCGATCTAAGGACACATGCACTCAGTGTAGGCGTTACGCTGTTATTTCACAAATCCGACCTAATTATGAGTTTACGTGACTTTCTCTTTGATGTCCGCGGAGTCTGGAGACAAGTTTGGATTTGTAAAACTGAGGCCTCATCATTAGTTTCAATAAATACTAAGCTTACTATTTACATCGCCCCGAGGTAAAATCACATTCGTCGAAAGACGAAAAGAACGAACACAACAGAAGTTGGTGACGATATTTCCTTTTCATTAACGTATCGGTTCTAACGATCACCGTACTTAAAAAGCCCCAAATGCAAGTTTACTCCTCCACATTACTACCAGGGCCAGAGGGTGAATGAGTGAATATGATCTTACGCCGCTTTTAGCAATACTCCAGCAACATCACGACGGGGGACGCCACAAATGGGCTTCACGCATAGTACCCATGTGGGCAATAGAACCCGGGTCTTCGGCGTGACGAGCTAACGTTTTTAACCACGAGGCTACCCACTGCCCCAACAAGGCCAGTGGAAGTATGTGCGCTAGGGGTTCATTCTCAGCACCCTTGAGAACAGATATTGAGTTTGTTGTGCATTGTAGGCCAAAAGTACAATTTCCTTTCATATAGAATAAATATACCATTGAAGTTGAGGTGTTAATAAATAAAATGGTTTTAGTGGGATATCATTGTACAGTGTATAAATTAGATAGGACCTCTTTGCTTCGGGAACAATTGTTTGATAGATATAAGTGACGAAATAATTTTTAAAGATGAAAATTCAGGGCGGGATGTACGAAACACACACAAAAGTGTCTGGCCTCACCACTATGACAAATCGAACCCGGGCATTTGATTGACGAGTGAACGCATAAACCACTGGCCTATCCACAGCCCATTATATATGTATGGAAACTGTTTGGATGGATGCATAAATACAATTTTACAACTTCGAATACCTTCATAAATCATCTTCCCTGACAGACTAAGTATGGAATTGACGGCATATTTCATCAGATCCTACGCAAGTTATATATCTTTATCTACAGGATAACGCCAGCTTTGTACGAAATGTCGAGTTCTTTAGATAAACCGACTGTTCTGGCGACCGGTTCTCGTAAATAACTCTAAAGTCTCGTTTTATCTCGTTCCTGGATCGGTTTGTGGCAGGTCGCGATCGATAGAAATACGACATCTAATGGGGGCATCGTGGAAGAAATATTATACCTATGATCGACCCGTCTACCGGCTTGTATGGACATCTCTACAGCCTGACAGATCTTACACACTTAATATGTTTCCCTGTCGCTGATTACTGAGGCTCTACACCTTATCCAACATGGCGGATAGACTTTTCAAGAGCAGACAACCCCGTGTCGTCCCGGGGATTAGGGGGCATTTCGCGTGACGGCGGAGGCACTTGATTTCAGATTGTATGAACAGATTCTCGTGATTGACTTGGAATTGTGTTCCTGATTTCCATCTACAGTCCGGCTTGCCTGGAAGCCATATTTATTATATTCATGTCGTTGGAATAGCCAAGAAGACATTATGTTGTTAGGTTTATCGGAGTGCTTGCCCAATGTACGTAAATCAAGATTCACAATAGTGTTATTTATCATTGTTCCTTAAACGGCTTTGTTTGACCCCGACCAAGTCTGTCTCACAGTCCTTGGTGATTATTTTTCATTCCACCCAGCCCTGTCAGCAATGCTAAGGCCCTGAATGTTGGACGTCTAGATTTCCCCAGGTTGATTCTCATTTCTCACTGCGGCTCATGATCATTTTCAGTTTAAATGGAGGTATTTGTTTCTATCCAAATTATATATATTCAGAGACTAAGTGTTAGTCTAACCCCGACCATGAACATATCTCCGTGTGATACCTAACGTTGATGTTGATCACTGGATGCAGACTCGGTGTTTTACAGACTGACGTGATATAGCTGGGGTAGTGCTGACAGTGGTGTTAAACAAGAAACAAACACCCCACCTCCCAATTAGTCTACTCAAACCAACATTTGTCCGTCTTAAATCTACCCCTTACGATCCAGGTTAGAAATGGTCCTCAGCAACCAGTGCTTGTCGTAGGAAGCGACTAATGGGATCGGGTGGTCAGGCTTGCTGACTTGGTCGACTTATCCCAACTGATCGGTGCTCATGATATCGACCACTGGATTGTCTGGCGTGACTCTCCAGTCTTCATATGTTTGGATATTGTTCACTGCGGAATATTGTTAAACAAACTGCAATCAAATAAATATGAATTTTATACTCAGATCGGGTATGATTCATTGGTTCCTGTACCCTCCTCCCTCCATCCCTCCTACCCCGGTACCCATTACTGTCTCTGCCTTACCTGCACGTTAACACAACCACCACCACGCATGTCTTTGTGCGTCATCGCCTACAACAGCCAGGCTTTTGTCAACGACATAAACGGCAGGGTTCTCAGCTGGCTGCGCCGTTCTCCAGTCTTCATATAGCATTGCGATAGATGTAGTTAATTAACTTATAAAAACATACGTTTCGGCCTAATGTACAGGGGCCATAAACATGTCTCAACGACCGGAGTTATTAGTTATATCCATACATCAAGGTTGAAACTTTGCCTTCCATAATGGCTGCTGTCAAGACGGCTGATTTAAGAGTGACGTTCCGCTAATCCTATACCAAGTCTCTACGACATCAACTCCTAGCATCCTCAGCTTGGATGCAGCTGCCTGGCGTAGTTCCCTCCATATCGGATTCTTTGATTTTTTACCCCAAGTGATTTAACCGTTCGTAGACACAAAACATGTCGTGATCGGAGATATTCGATTTTTAAAGATGTTCTTTTTTGTTTCGTGAGAGCTTGAAGAACGTTTTGTGTAATTCTGGATTATAAAAAGGCTTCTAAAAGTTATAAGCTTCTTCCTGATCAAAAGTTTAACGATCTCGTAAAACCCTTATTCGTATGTAAATCACGGTTTGGGTAATATGACACTCCTCAATCAATCATTCAAAGAAGTCGCTATTTGAGGTCACGTGACAATCGAAACGGCGCACTCACAAGTAAAAGAAGTTGTTATCCATAATATCTTTTTTCTATATTCACGTGACAATACACGTTCATCAAAAGCGAAAGTATCCGAATGGAAAATCTGACAGGCAAGCATTAAACTAACGCTTAATCTCTGAAAATATATAATTTTGATAAAACAAGCAACTCCACTTCCCAACTCCGCATCGGTCTACGCCACTGGGATATGATGACATGTGTCAACCTAGTCAGCGAGCCTGACCACCCGATCCCGTTTGTCGCCTCTTACGACAAGTATGGGTTTCTGAAGACAAAATCGCCTGGGGTGAGGTAAATCTGGACTTGCGTTAGGACGGTCGGGGGAACAGATGCTGTGCAAAACGTCTGAGACAAGCACCTGGTTTATATTTCATTGTCATAGCTGTACTGCCGTGTCATTCATTGCGACGTAAGAATACACCTGTAATACGGACGTAGCAATGGCTGCCGCCATCAAAATGGACATTATATTTAAAAAGTAAGGATAAAAAATCTAGTTGGGAATAGGTGGGGAATACTAAATGCCTATTGTGCTCCTTTCGGAGTTTTTAATATTATAAATTCACGCACGCACGCACGCATGTGTGCGTACACAGGAATATATATACACGCACTGACTAGATAGACAGATAGATAGATAGATAGATTAAAACATTAAGAAGGTGGATCTTTAACAATAGTGATGGAGTGAGTATGGTTTTACGCCGCCTTTAGCAATATTCAAGCCATATCACGGCGAGCACCAGAAATGGGCTTTACACATTGTACCAATGTGGGGAATCGAACCCGGGTCTTTGGCGTGACGAACCACTAGGCTACCCCACCGTCCCAAAACAAGAAAGAAATGTGTTATTGATGTTTGACGCAGATGTTGCAGACATTGAGAGTATTTTTTACCAGTTTGTTTGTAGCGTGTGATTTGGTAACTGTTTTCAGGTTAGACATCTTCTCATGAAGCTTGGCAAAGTTTTCCAGTGGTCGCCTCTTACGACAAACAAGGGTTACTGAAGACCAGTTCTAACCCGGATCTCCGCAGGCTGACTTGCATCTAAATAACAAAGCACTAAGTTATCCCTTAGAATGCACTTACATTGTTCATGTCAATTCCGTTGGTGTATGTCCAAGCATGCTGGAAGGATTCCGTCAGCCGGTTGCCCAATGTCTTGTTAATCTCGTGAAACTTGATGAATTCTTTGATACTCTCCATCTTCTCGTTGTACTCCTCCGACCCCTGGTACAGTCGCAGCATGATGGAGGAGACGTTACCGAAGATGGCTGCGCTCAACAGGGCTGCAAATAGAGAGGGATCGTGATGAAGAAATAAGTTAGAGTTTGAAGTACTTACAAACTTTCTGTGTAGTTGGACGGCAGGATGGCAGTTCCATAAATCGATGATGAGTGAGTGAGTGAGTATGGTTTTACACCGCTTTTAGCAAAATTCCAGCAATGACATGGTGGGGACACCAGAAATGGGCTTCACACATTGTTCCCATGTGGGGAATCGAACCCGGGTCTTCGGCATGACTAGCCAACAAATTGATGATGATGATGATGATTATGATAAAACCTGTGATGAAAATGTTATGATACACACTGTCACGTAAACCACAAAAAAATAAGAGACGTTAGTTGCCGTGTTGAGACCGATGTGCTTAGGTGCGGGGAATTACCGGACGGCATTGTAGATTAGTAGTATTGGTGACAGTAGTTTTAGTAGTAGTAGTAATAGTAGTAGTAGTAGCGGTGGCAGTAGCTTTAGTAGTAGTAGAAGTAGCGGTGGCAGTAGCTTTAGTAGTACTAGTAGCAGTAGAAGTGGTGGCAGTAGTTTTAGTAGTAGTAGTCATCGTACTAATAGTAGTGATGGCAGTAGTAGTAGTAGTAGTAGTAGTAGTTGTTGTTGTACTAGTTGTACAAATGGTAGTGGAAGTCGCAGGAGGAGCAGAAAACGAAGACAGTCTTGGTCGAATCACAGTGTGCTCCCCAAAATGGTTTGCATAACAAAAGCGGGATGATTATAAACGACATTAAAGATAAATATCCTACCGAATCACGGATTCTACGAATCTTAATCAAATAAATCATTGTCAAACTATATATAAATACTACTTAGAGCTACACGTCTCTGGGTTCCAGTGGCTACAGTTGTCTTTAGTCGAAATGCTTAGATATTTGGAATTCGAACTCCAGACAAGCTCTTCATTGGCATCGACGCCGACGTTTACGAATCTGACGACGATATCATGTTACTGTTGTGGGATCAAAACCAAACATGCTACAGCTACAACGACTTCTACTACTACTGCTGCTGCTGATGATGATGATGGTAATGTGAAAGAGGAGAAAAAGTGAGTGAGTGAGTGAGTTTAGTTTTATGCCGCACTCAGCAATATTCCAGCTATATGGCGGCGGTCTGTAAATGATCGAGTCTGGACCAGACAATCCAGTGATCTACAGCATGAGCATCGATCAGAACAATTCGGAACCGATGACATGTGTCAACAAAACCAGCGAGCCTGACCACCCGATCCCGTTAGTCGCCCATTACGACAAGCATGGGTTACTGAAGGTTCCTTCTAAACCGCATCTTCACGGGTCAGGAGGAGAAAGAGTATGACACAATACTTCTGCTGCTATTTATGCAATTGACATTCATGAAATCGCTTAGTATTTTTTGTATACCACTGTAACACCCAACAAGGTAGACTGAGTTGCACTACACAGTTTGGCTATAATCGTATGAGAAACGCCCTTTAATCTCGTTGGAGTCTACATGTATATTTCCATAAATCTCATTAATTGCAAAATCAAGGATTAACTTCACTATCTTCTATATATTAATCGTTTAATGAATATTTTATCCCATCGGTGTCGTTATGAACCACTAGCACACAAAACAGTGGATTTCAAATATGTCTGTCTGATCTAATGAGAAAAATGTTTCATTTGTGAGCGTGAAATCTCTTAAGGGGATATTACATTGTATTGCTTCA
This sequence comes from Haliotis laevigata, assembly GCA_008038995.1. Lineage (NCBI taxonomy): Eukaryota > Metazoa > Mollusca > Gastropoda > Lepetellida > Haliotidae > Haliotis > Haliotis laevigata. Next base: position 63,454 of record VKKT01003629.1, on the reverse strand, counting down.
AACGCATCCCAACTGATATAAAGACTCAAAAATGCTCATCGCCGAACTTTGTTTTTCGCGAGCTTAGAGTCTTTCAAATTAACAGCGCCTTTTGAAATCATCCTTGGGCATTTAATCTGCGAGATGAGATGAAACAGATTCGACAAGTGGGAACGTTTTAGGTGCAATGGATAAGGAGGTAGTTTTCCAATTTAGGTAACCTGTCCCTGTGGCTGAGCTTGAACCTTATAGCACAATATCTGATACTGGCGGAATCTCTGATGCACATGACTAAATCAATAACAGTGGTAATCAGATTTATTTACATGACCAAAGGGAATTTGCTGTAAGCGCAAATATTTCTGAACACTGTCGTATGGGTTATTAGCTTATTCGTACGACGAAGTTCATTACGCCAGCCCTTGCATAGGGGCGCTTTGTTAAGCATTGCCAATACGTGGATCAATGGGAGATCAAAGGACGCCGACGGCAGAATCAATATGGTTTTCATTGCAGGAGAGTTCCAAAGACCTGTGCAAAGATGTCTTCAATAAGAGATCGGATAGGACAGGGGTCAAGCTAGGGGTCAAACCCGACGCGTCCGTCCACTGATCTGATGATGGCGGTAATGAAAGCCAGACGTAGAGTTTGTACGTCACATATTCCTATCAAGCGGTCAGGCCCGGTTGACCTGAGACGTGCTTCTTTGTTCGCATGTGCCCGGTTTATAAGAAAATCCTATACTCATAGTCCTATTTACATGAAGCTTTATTTTATAAGAATTAGCGGCGTTAAATGGTCATTTACATGGCATCACTAAAGAATACTCAGTCTAGCATATATTTGATTTTGCGTTTCAACGAAAACGTTAATGAGGTTCAAAATATCGTCCATTATAATATCGAAAAAGACATACAAGCGCCACATGGGCATCTCGGAGTGAGTGAGTATGGGTTTACGCTGCTGTGGGAGTATTCAAGTAACATCACGGCGGGGGACACGAGAAATGGGGTTCACACACTGCACCCATGTGGGGAATCGAACCCAGGCCTTCGCTATAACCAACAGGATACCCCACCGACCTTGAAACTGAATGGAAGTCAGTACACGGAAGGTTGACTGTAATGAATCTGTTGGTAGAGTTTAGCGATTAGCCAGTTCGCAGAGCTCCTACACCATTACTGCAACCTGTCTTAAGGTTACCGCTTTGAGGAAATGCAATGAGCATCAATATGGCGCTGACACACCTTGAAACCTGACGAACATGGGTTCGAACCCGTTATGGCAGGTTTCCAGCACAACTAAGGGAAACAACTCTGTACACTCAATCGTGACGTCACACACCGCTGGGATCTCGACTCACAAAGGGCGTGTCATTCCGTCCTTTATACATACAGGAAACTACTTTCGTAACGAACACGCTTGTAACGAACTGACTGATATAACGAACTGCTTGTTTTAGGTGGCGACCACGTGCTGTGGGTCATTTTTACTCGAAGTACGTATTCGAACTACTGTAACACGAACCAAAATAAGTTGAAAGTGTCCATTTGAGTTCGATATATACTGGACAAAATAAGTTAGGGATATTGGTATTGTATCAGTGTGTCAATAAATAAATAGATCATTATTCATAATTTCAAAATTTACGCATATCCCTTATTCTTTTTGTCCGGTATACTAGTAGTTTTTTTTTTAATATAGAACCGTTAAGTTTCACTATTACCTACACTATTATAACAAAATACGTCATTTTTTTATGCTGGTGAAACCTCAAAACGAATCTATTTTGAAAGATGTCCTGATCTGGTGCTCACGTGTTGCTTGTTAATATTTGGGGCATATCACAGCACGTCTTCTTCTCTTGCTCAGTTGACATTTAACAGGATTTCAGATGATGGCGTAGGGATTGTTGGGATGTTATTTGTCAAAATGAACAAAAGATAATACGGATGAAACAGAAAAAAACGATACTGATCCCGTTTGAAATATGCTCTTTGTCAGAGGAATAATTTGTTTGACACTGACAACGCTATCACACAGAATCTCTGATATTCAGCTTCTCAATACGTCATCAAAGAAACACGCGCTGAAATGAAGAGTAGCGGTAAAAGACAATATTCAAGTTGGAAAAACTGACGATAATTCATGTCTCTGTGTCCTCGAAAGTTCCAAAGACTGAAAGAAATGTTGAATAAAAAATAATTATTGATTAAGATGAAATAAAATGACATAAACCTAAAACCTGATTCAGCGACTTATAACTCAATATTTCCACATGAAGGTATTTTTCATCATTTTGTCTCGGAAAAATATCGCTAAGATTAGACATTGTAGAGTTAACCTTTCCCAGAAAGCTTTAATAGACCTCGATTCATCATCTACCGCTGTGTCGATGAACCTCTGAAAGCCCCGGTAGATGTCGCCCAAATATCAGACATGCGTATTGAACAGGCTTGATGGGTTGGAATGAAAATATGGATTGATGTGGAAACGGACCAGGTGCGGGTAATATTGGGAAACATCGATAAGAGGTGTCTTGTAGAGCATCTAAGCTTTTATATTGTTGAGCCTAAAAGTTTTGGAAGTAACGCGAGAGGGGGTTAGTGGAGAAAGCGAGTTAGATGGATCGATATGAAAAAAACTTTTCGCGAGGAGAATAAAGTAAGGTCTTATTTCGCAAAAACGGAATACGATCAGGCAGGTTCTAGAATCCTAGAAATAAAACGCCACGGTTATCGGTTTATACCGTTTACAGCTGTGACGTCACTTTATTGTTCCAGCTAAATCTGTAACGAAGTTATAGCCTACTAACCCAATTCCTGCAATGCAAAGTTATCAAGGATGCACTTTGAGATTTATAAATATAACGAATGGACAAGTTGAATAATCGGGTTTCATATATTATCATTTGTTTAATTAATAATTATAACTTTCATGCTGCATTTAAGTTTGAAAAACAATGTATTTTGGCATTTTGATGTGTTCGTTGAACATATGATAGTCGCTAGCTTCGACAGCCCGTACAATAGTTCTTCCAAATGTCCAGTTACTTATAAGTTACCTTAAGCTTTTAATACGAAATATCTACAGATACAGATTCTTTCCATAGGAAAGTGTGTCCATCCTGTTTTAATGAAGCATTAAAAACCGCCATAGACGAAACAGGAATCTTATTGTCGGCAAATGGATAAAATCTGTAAAATGCCAGTTGCTCGAAATCGGAAATCTATCTGGACAGCAGTACGAAAATAGTCTTAGTTAGGTAACAGTACTTTTGCTAAAAAACAGACACGTTGTCGAAGGATGTGTGAAAGGCCCATGGCATTAGCCCCGACCGCAGAGGAAATACGTTTGTTATAATTCAACGTCCAAGTTAAACATGTCTGCACTTCAGTACGACCGAGCCAGACTGCAATTTGATAATGTAACAGTTCCCTTTTAGAGACACCTTTGTCGAGCTAAAGGCATGCCAACTGCAAATATTTGTCAATAAGGGGAAAATTCAAAAATGTCAAATTACACGCCAGTCCAAGGCATGAAAGCCTTGCACAGAAGCAGACGCGGTCACTTATCCTTACGCAACGTCAATATTTCCGAAGCTCTCTAATCCCCAAATCTTTCAACAAAGCGCCTTAGATGAAGTAATTTCCTTTTCAAGCGCTACTTTCTCCACGTTCTCACATCCTGTACCGACTGTCCTTCAGTACAAGAAAAGAGTCGAAGTCTTATGGCGTTCCAAATTACACATAATGCTTCTAAACTTACAAATGTGTTCAATGGATCAAAATTAAACATTATGTAAGGCCCGTCATGGCTCTGGGCAATATGATGGAATAATTGGAAACTGCCGAGGCATAAGGAACGAGGAATTAAAAATTCGCCAATGAGTCTAGGTGGTCGGAAAATTGGAAGGATTCTCAAAATACAACTGTCGAAAGGTTCAAGTACATCATTACGGTGTTCTGGTGAAGAATGGCGGTGATAGAAGTTGTCCTTGACTTTTCCCTAATGGAAATTGCGGAGTCGTTTCAATCACCATCTAATCTTTACATGTGGGACGGAATTAGCATCAACACCTGTGATTGTCGCATTAATGTATCACAGTTGATTAGAGCTCTTTACAGAATGTTCGAATTATCGAATAAATGTTGCGTTTCTGAAGGGGATTCGGTCCTCGTGAATGGCTGACTTATTATGTGGAGATTCCGTCGTGCTTGTTTATGAGGTAGAGATGTGGCCGCCTTCTGGTGGACCTGATCGTGGCCGACCATTTGGTTTAAAGTGTGTATGTG
>VKKT01003626.1:14593-24847 GCA_008038995.1 Haliotis laevigata | reverse complement strand
TTAGTATGCTCACATCTAGACAGTGAAGGAGTACGAGTTCGGTATTTGGACTGTCTGTTGAGACGACCACAAGCAGGATAATGCCGCTCGTAGGAAACGCCCTGGGCTTGAGCATGAACTCTGCTCACCTAAGTTATGTCTTGTGTATTTGTTTGTCATGTAACTAAAGAAGTTTGAGCTCAACGTATTCCTTCGTCTTGTCAACGTATTCGACGTACACGTCATCTTAAACATGAGCAAATTCCCCAGTTGACGCATATACCACGCGCTGACACTTCCAATAACACCAGATGCTGCAGCTTCGGCAGAAAGTACTTTTCTCTCTGACGAACACTTACTGTCATCACAGTATTTCATAGTTGGTTAAGAGTGTCGGCACTTGACATCATATGTTCCTTGAGAGGTGGATTCTTCAACTTGTAAGAAATCTGTGGCCGTGAACTTAACACATGAGGACGCTCCTTTGAACCTTTTTTCTAGTTTCATTATGGAATGTGTGCATGATGTTTGGATGAATATCCACACTGACGCAGGTCCCAGTCATCTGTCATAGAGCAAACCATTTCAATAAGTTACTTTAAAACGTCATATTTTCAAACGACGTATTTGTTTCAGCATATGTCCAAAATGCACTGAAACTCTATCCCCATTGTCTATTTAATGTATTTAGCAAACTTTATTCACTCACTCACTCACTCATTATTGGCGACTTCTCACTAACGTGCACCCCAATATTTTACTCAAACGACACGAAGGGGCGGTGGGGTAACCTAGAGCGCTGGCACGTCACGCCGAAGGCCCGGGTTCGATTCGCCACATGGATACAGTGTGCGAAATCCGTTTCTATTCCACGCCGTGATAGTGCTAGAATATTGCTAAGAGCGGCTTAAAACCATGATCACTCACTCACTCAAACGACACGACACAGATTAAAGGCGCATATATAGCGAGCCAGCGTAATTTAAAGTATTGTAGATCAGCCACTGTGATCTCGCATTACCTCAATGATAAGAAATATGGATGAAATGCGTTCATCTTCCACTGCAATGATAAGGAATTTTGTTCTGTTTCATCCGGATTGTCCTAAGGATGAGGGTCATCTGGTGCCATAACTGCACGGTATGATCAAATACATCGAGCTGAAAAAAACTCATTTATATCTGTGGGGCAGAATTTAACTGATGATGGCTTTAACTTACGTCCGTTTGACTAAATATATTCAAGTCGAGGTAGTTTTTGAGAGATCACTATTGATTTCATATTGCTAAAAAACATACTTTCTTTATCTCATTCAACAGCAAATCGAATAATGTTCATGGGCCCAGCCTCCCTGTAACTTCTGCATGATAACTCTTCACTAGGGTATCAGATGCGGCGAAATAAACGACAAACACACAAAAAGCATAATTATGGAATGATTCAGAAATATTGTGGGTGTTGTTGTGCGTACAAAGTATGTACATTATGTAACAGATGCACACAAAAATCAATATACCCAGTGAGTGTTGTTGTGAAAAGTGTCGACATGATGTGTCTCTTTTTGTCAGGACTATTTTGGGAGACGTTTTTCTGAAGCATGACATGCACTAAGAGGTAATAGTAGGTACATCTTATAAGGAGTATTGAAATGACAAGTATGGGGAGATGTTTCAGAACAAAACGCGTATGGTTGGCTCAATGAAAAACGACACTAAACGCTGTTATAAGGCATCTTATATTTTGCCCTTTTCACGAGATGTTCAAGGAATCAATAAAAAGACACATAAACATATCCCATGCATCGTTTCGTACAATACAGTTGCATACATCTAACTGTCAATTTCAATCACGCCAGGCTCTGTGAAACATCTAGGAAATACAAAGCACTATTCGTTTTGTAATTTTTATTGAAATAAAAATGCTGTCCTAAACAATAGTTCATGAACCCAGACTGCCACTATCATCATCATGATCACTCTTGACTAGCATATCACGCGATTCAGAATCAGAAGCTTTAAAACTGAAAAATCTCACAACAAATTGGGTTCATATGAAAAATATAAAACATGACCACTTAAAATCACCTAAAATGGTCTGAATACGTCGTCTACAGTGACTCTGAGAAGGGAATATGCGTTTGCTTCGTTGTGGGGTGGGGGGCTAAGTTTCCACCCTGCGACAATTGGGCCCCGGTATCTGAAGTTTATTTCTCTCATGGGGTTGGAAGCTCTGTTCCAGTCAATTCAGCTGGAGTCTTGCCACTGTCTCCCCACTAAGAACAAAGGAAAGTCAACGAAAATTATAATCGTCACACAATCCACAAATATGTCTAATTGGCCACGATACAAGTTTTACATCTACTCTACACTAAAAGGGTAATCTAATACCTTGAAAGTCTAGCCCTCTCTTCACGGATCATGTTTCGCACAAAGCTGCACCAGTGTTGCATGGCAGTTATGAACCGTTCACAAAACACATTTCCTTAAACATTCATGCAACATAAAGTTCAAATTGACTCTGATCGAGTCGTGTCTTCTTGATAATGAGTGACTTTTCTTGCTGTTCTTCCAATTACACCTAATCAGGCAGCTTTCGTTCAGTTAGCGGTAGGGAGCCATCGGCCTAAACGAGCCGCAACAGGCCAATAAACGGACAGGAAAGAAACACCCAAAAGGCAATTTTCATTTAGTAGATTAATTCCGGATTTGTTTTGACAATTCCAATTCATCTCCAAGGCAGTATCGGTTCTTGTTGTGTCATCAGGTGTTAGTTCATTGTTGATACTGAGAAATAACCATCACAGGCTATGTTGTCAATGATAAAAAAATAATCAACAAAATTATCAGTATAAAGCCAGGATATACATGATTTGTGATATCTGTGCATTCAAATACTATTTTTCTGAGGTGAACATTTCCTTTCAAAACGGTGTTTTCTATATTTTGGGGATGGATGCATTTTGAGAAGTGGTGCAATTGTTCATTCGTAGGTTTATCAGTGGTATTGCCGCAATATCATATTAATTAGTTCCCTTTCCGTGAGTGAGTGAATCTTTCTTAACGCCAGCAATGCAGCTATTCGGGGCGAGATATGTGTCATCTCTTAACTGTATGTTATTAATCACAATGCAAATGGTGTGCTTTTTTACAAAAATGTCAGTCACATATCACATTAAAGGGAAAAACAGCACCCTTTCAGAAACTGGACACAGCAGTACGATGGCAATCACAAATGAACTGAAGTATTGGATTGCATTAACAGTAAAGTGGCACAAGTATTTCACTGAATGCAGCTAATGTTTACACACTGTACATGTAAAATGTTTGAAGGTATTATTTCATGGAATATCACAGAATATTTGAACTCATATCATTTCCAACGCAAGGACATATTTTTTCTCATTCATTGAATACTCATCTGTGCAGGACTTCAGAATGCATATGAAAGCATTAGCTATATCAAAGCGAATAAATGCTCCAGAAGCAAAAACTGTTGTCTCAAAGACATCTTTTCACATACCGGCGGCATTTATTTAGCCTATTGATACTCTGAAGAACTGCCCAGGGATATTCATGAGTGTAGATTTTCTCCGGTATAGGATGCACATGCAAAAAAAATATAAAAAATTGAATTACCCAAATATTATGTGGTATGTTTTTGAGCTTATATAATTTTTTAACTCTGTTTTGAACACCAAGAAGTGTTTTGATTCGCTGCACCTTACTCTTTCCGTCTACGATGTGCAGTTTTTACAGTTGACATGAAATTTCGCTTTGATGTTCTACACACTTACATGAAATCAAATTCAGTACTATACACACAAGTGATGAACTCATTCCCATAACTACCACATTTGATGACACGCTGAGACTTTGAGTAGCAGATCCAATGTCGAAGTTTCCTTGAAACCCAAAACCCCATTCCTTCCATATGCGAAGACGTCGTTATCCCCCCAGAGAATTTGTTTCAAAGGAAACCGCACGAAAATATTGGATACAATACGGTTGGGCATACATATCAATTGACCTAATATTATTTACAGATCATTCATCTATCGGTTAATCAGTAAATACGAGTGACTGTGTTTGTCATTGCCTTTGTTATATTATGTCTGGCGTGGACAAAACCTTCTGAAATCGTAAAAAACACATCCCTTGGACCCCTTCCTTGGCTTGCCATTGTGGCTATGGTATTCAGAAAACGCAGTATATTGTTAAAACGCTCGTTCGTATACGATATGGTTGCAATACTTCCCCTGTGACTAAAAACTTTAACTCACCCACTAACTCAGTCATGATCACTAGTTCGTATAGTAAACGACTTTATCTTTGTTCTAGATAACAGACGATGCTTGATGTGGTTAATGGTAACTTCATTAATTAAATAGGTTCATGAAGGAGAATTCGCATACAATACATGTTGTTGAAGTGAGTGAGTGAGTGAGTCAGTGAGTTAATATTTAACGTCACATCGGCAATATCTCAGCCATATCGTGACGAAAACAATTWATACAATATAAAGAGAAAACAATAAAGTAAAAATACTAGAAAATCACAGATATGAATAAAACTAGCGAGAAAAGCTAAAACATTTCACATGTAGTTGAAAGATTCCATGGTTGACGAGCTCGGAAATGAATCATGCAGAGCATGCATATATGCTAATAATACATGTTATGAATCCTTATAATTTTTATACGTACGTGCGGTCTATATAGAGCAAATGTTCATGAGTCGAAAATCACAGATAGAAACCTAATCCACGTAATTACTGACGTGTACCAGGCACGACATTCCATTTACGCAAACGCCGCACATTAAAGACACACAAAAGGAGAACCAGTCTTTTCTAACATGTTTTCATTATAGATCAGACTCTTTGATCTCGTAATTGCGAGGATGATAAGAAATATGGATGAGATTTGTTCCCCTTCTATCGCAATCGCTTGTTCTGTTCTGTGCGAACAACGAATTCAGTGAATGAGATTGGGTCTATCTCGCGCCATTACCTCACGATAGGATCAAACATCCCAGGATGGAAAAGACCATTATGTCTAATCCAGCAAAAAGTGACTTTACCGATATTTTATCAATCATCGATCACTTTATTTACGTCAGATTGAGTATATGACAAACGTCAGTCCAGATTGATTATTCGGTGAAACGCGTGGAAGACACACTGAAATAAATATTGTTGTATGATGTTGAAAAAATATAACTAAAATTGTATGACACTACATTCATTGCACTCGTTCCTTTATAATGATAAAAATATACTGACCGTATTCCGAGTGTACAAGGAGAGAGACTAAACTGCTCATTGACCCAGATCAGCATCAATTTAATGCCTGTGGACATTGTTCTCATACAGAGTGTACAAAAGTATACAAGGAGAGAGACTAAACTGCTCATTCACCCAGACAAGCATCAATGTAATAGATGTGGACATTGTACTCGTACAGAGTATATACAAAAGTATACAAGGAGAGAAACTAAACTGCTCATTGACCCAGATCAGCATAAATTTCATCGCTGTGGACATTGTACTCGTACAGGAAAATTGGGAGTTGATGAGGTCAAGACAGGAATATATATTTTGCAGGATGACACTTGTCGGTTAGTTTGCCCGGTGCACATTGGCCTAATCTTTGCTCGTGTCGAATCTGAATCGTAGCAATGTTTCTGTTTCACGACTTGAAGTTTGTGTATTGAGCAGGTATTTTTCAAATGTTTGTAACTATCATTGTCTTTGACTTTAATGTCCTTTTGCTTTAATGCATATATCCATGGAGTACCGCACTATTGTGTGCATGCAAGCAAATATAATTTTTTTAATTTGTTATAAACTGGTCTTGCTAAAAAACACAAAATTGGAGTCATAAAAGCATATATTAAGAACATAATTAACCATGACAATATGGTTTTGTTTGCAAATATTTGTCCAAAACATGAACTTGAGGATAGTTTGTTATTTAAAGATTTGTCTGCACTATAAGTGGTGAACGAAACATACTTCATGTGGGCAGAAAATACAGAATGGAATATACTTTAAACTTAGTACGTGTTCTGTACGATTTCATTTATAGTAGAGAGCTTTCAAACCTTATAATTTAGGTAGTCGGCCTTCCCTTTGAATTCCAATATGATAACAAAACAAACAGTTTAGGTTCGAAAATGTTAAAAAAAACTTAGATGAAGTAACCGTGCTAAAACTTAAATCGAATTCAACCGTGAATGTGTATAAGCAGTCAGAACAGTTGACTAGTAACCGGAAGTGAGTCGTACTGGATAGCCTCGATATACTTCTGGTATTTTTTGTAAAATCAAGTCAATCCACATTGAGAACTTCCTTTGTACTCCAAATTGCATGTATATTGATTAATGTCTATTTCTAGTCAAATCAGTCTGTAATAAAACTAAAGGTAAAGCGGCTGTCGTCTCAAGATGAAGAAAGAGAACTTATCGACAATTCTATTCGACAGTTAATCCAGAATTATGTCTACGTGGCGACGATACTATGTTTACTCCTTGTCAGCCCTTCAAAGGGAATCTTCCGCCTGGAAAGACTTAGCCGTCTACGTCAGCTGTTTCACAGCAAGAGGACGCAATGCACCGCCATGTCTAAAAACAATCCCAACGACACCATGGTCAAACTGGTCGAGACTTCTGGACACGCAATGTTCTTTTTATATACTTTCTAATGGCACAAAAGTAAGCTGCACTTTCAGTTGGCGGTATCGCGTGGGCTTTATTTGACACTAAGCCATCAGTCGACACGAGCAAAGATTAGGCCAATGTGCACCGGGCAAACTAACCGACAAGTGTCATCCTGCAAAATATATATTCCTGTCTTGACCTCATCAACTCCCAATTTATTTCTATTATAATCGGGTGTCTTTCCGTGGGTCTATCGTACAGAGGAATAGCAGTAACTTGGCAGTTGAAGAACACGTGTTGTTTTCAAAGGTAAGAGGACTGAAACTAGCAGTGTATCAGTGAGGGAATAGTTACAGTGAGTGTGGGAAAATGAAAGCTTGCATGATCATCGATAAACAGTCAGAAATGCATGTGTGTTGCTTTGTGGTTAAAATACTACCTTTCACAGAGTTGCAAAGTATCAGTAGTTCCATGTTTAAAACTGTTTTTGATCCAGATCGAGTTGCGCCAATATGCATCCGTCTTCTAAATTAATATGCATTTTCTACGCCTTTCTGACTGTAATTATCTGTTTATTGGAATCTGAAAATCACAACTTGTTACCTTTCAGCAGACTACTTCGTGTCGTTGCTGATGTTATCAACCTTTGATTTGCGGGTTCCATACTAGAGTATGAGATACAAAGTGAATATTTCTGACAGCGCCGTGTTACACTCATATATATATATATGCTGTAGCAAAGTAATTCTAAGACGCGTTTTTAGTTGACGAGTGATACAAATCGATGTTAACTGTAGTAGCACACTGGTTAACACTATGGTTCACACAGGCGAAACCAGACTATTTCTCCACCACATATACACACCAGTACAAGCACCTCTCTTACAGGTAGTTCTTTCGCAATGATACGCGAAGCTGTTATTTCATACCTGATTAGTTGCCACAGAAAGTGATATTTAAATTCTTATTATGTCCCGCGCAAGACCTTAATTTTCTCCCCTTATTGAAAATGCACCTGTGCTTGACTTGACATCGTCTTCATAAAAGATGTTTTTTTCAACGTTAATCAAACCGCCCGGAAGCAGGATGCGACATTTCTTTTAGGATCGTTGTGTCTTTTTTTAACTTGATACAAAAAATTGTTTGCCGTTTAGACATCTTTTTATGTACATTGATTTGTGATTTTCATTTAGGCTCTGTGATTACATTCTTTAAGTCCTGCAGAAATGCCCAAGGATGTTCATGCATGCAAATTGTCTCTAGTTTTAAATAGCCATTTCCTTGTCGAATTAAAAAGACCGTTACTCCAATATTTCATGGTATCCTTTTTGAGCGGGTTTGATTTAACGCCGCTCTGAACATTATGAAGTGAATTAAATAACAGCTCCATTTTATTCGAAGCTAGCTGATTTGCGTTCAGGTTTTCATGAATACCTGGTTTATACAGTCGACCTAAACATTTCTTTTGTGATAATATGCAAGCCAATAAAAAGAATAGAAAGAAACTGCAAATACGAAATCAAAAATTTTTTTGAAACTACATGCGTACACAAATGCACGTTAATTGGTGGATTGAGTCGAACACATATGCACGTGCTGCTTTTCATGACGTCGGTTTGAAACCTGCAACACAACAACTGCATGGAGCGAATGAATGTCAAAAACTGCTGTCGAATTTCGGAAGCTTAATTGTTTGAAGTTTGACGGTTGCAAACGTTAAAAAGACCGTACATTAAGCCACGACTGACAATTGCATGTTAATTCCCTTGCCACCGACAATCTGTTCAGGGGCTATCAGAACAATATTGAAGGACTAGATTTTCGAAGCTCAGTAACGGGTGATTTATCTACGACACAGGTTCCAGAACACTCCAGGGCCCAGATTTTCGAAGCTCTCTTAGCGCGAAGATAGTCGTAAGTGCCATCCATTAACATTAACTTACGACTATCTTCGCGCTAAGAGAGCTTCGCAAATCTGGGCCCTGGAGTGTTCTGGACCCTGTGTCATAGATGAGTCACCCGTTACTGAGCTTCGAAAATCTAGGCCCAGGACTTTAGCGTATCCACCCCAACACAGTCAGGAAACGCCTTCGCCATAGGACCTATCATTAAGCAGCGACTTCAAGAAAAGATGGTGCCAAAGTCATGACGGTCAACCACGGTTGTGATGGATGACTGTTGCTTCCCAGACGAGTCCAGGAGTAAGTGAAATTTATATTAAACATTTACCTTATTGACCGACGTCAAGATGTCTATTTGGGAGCGATATGCCTAAGCCTATGCCCTGGAGTTCGGTAATGATGGAACGGGTGCACGTCAGAGAACCCATTTAAGTATGTTCGAAGCATTTAACAAGTGTATGCTCAGGCACCAGAATCTCAGAATCTCTTCACCAGAAGAGTGATAACATAATAATGCACGTCCTCACGTGGTAACGGTTGCTGTGATTTTTTCAACAACACTATGTACACGTGCTGCCATGACCTATTAACTAACCGGATCTCTCCTTTTAGAGCATGTGAGGGATGGAATGGACCGACGATGTGAACCAAATCCGTCAGATAACGTTCCGGTTTTGATATCAGAGTTGAAATGAAACTACTCTTCCATGCCCATTACACTCTATCTGTCCTCGATACAATGCTGTTTTCCCTGTGGTTGCACACGTTACTGAGGTTTAGACAATGTTACTTGACCCCTCCCTATGGACTCCTGCACCCTGCATTGTGGCTTTAACTACAATGGAATGGTTACTGAACATGCTGTTCTGAAGTTTTCTTTTGTTTCTCATGATTAAGTTATTAACATTTATATAGAAACTTTCCGTTTTTGTTATATTTTCAGATTTAACAATGCACCGTTTCTTTTTGTGGCTAACTACGACAAACACAAGTGATCAACTTTATTTGATAAAATATCATTTTTTGAAGCGGTTTACAACATTAATTCGCGGTTCCAAGTTTGAACTAAAACCCCTGGGCCTAGATTTTCGAAGCTCTCTTAGCGCAAAGATAGTCGTAAGTTAATGTTAATATATGGCACTTACGACTATCTTAGCGCTAAGAGAGCTTCGAAAATCTAGGCCCAGGCATCTAACAATTGAACAACGTTATGCATCAATACTAGCACCAAAACGGTTAAACACAGGCGCATGTTATTGGTACTGGAATCCACTTGCCTAAATCAGAGTTACAGTCAATGCAAAGGCAAAATTTTGATGATGTAAGTTATAGCCTTCAGCTGAACTGAACACTAGCAAAGAAAGTAAACCTTACCATTACCAAAATTAGTACACAGGAGAATTCGTCAACATTTACGCACTGTTCCGATGTTTTAAATGAAAAGCCTACTTGTCACAACATAGACAAGCATCTACTGATATTTACATCGAAAAGAGTTTTTTTATCTCCCTTTGCTTGTTAACCAAGTGTTCCTACAACATGTATTCAGATTTGTCAGACCCGTGAAGATCCGGGTTAGAACGTGTCTTCAAAAACCCACGCTTGTAAGAGGCGACTGGCGTTATCAGGCAGTCAGCCTTTGGTGAATACTCTAGCAGTGAGTGAGTTCAGTTTTACGCCGCTTTTAACAATATTCCAGCTATATCACGGCGGGGGAC
>VKKT01003624.1:36648-62986 GCA_008038995.1 Haliotis laevigata | reverse complement strand
CTTCAGCTGTTAATCGTGGCGTATTTCTCGTACTTGTGTATCATATCATGCATTCTAGGCTCACTTTATACCCTTTAGAATCATTCTACATGTGAAATGGATGCAAATACTGCAAATTGCTGCGTTTTGGCCATTGACGTTGCTATGTGTAAACAGAAAATGGAAAGATGTTACTTTGCAAGCAATAAAGTTAACAAAGATAATTTTAAATGTTCCTAAACATTTTTTCACAATATCTAAGACACGTTTTACTTGTTTTCACTAATGCAAATCAGCAGAAAGTGTTTTAAAAGACTGAAATCATAGGAATGATTATTTTACCACTTTACACACTCTACAACAGTTGTTTCTTGTTTTAATAGTTGAAAAATGGTGACTTTAAATGGTTTATCTTTCTCTCAAAACAGAATTGTATTTCAACCTTTCATTTGGAAATCTAAATCACTGTTTTGGGTTTATTTCGGCATGGGCGAAAATAGGACAATTTAACTCTTCTGACAAAGATGCATTTCACCTAAATATGAATGCATTTGAGAATTTTGTTTCATGATTTGCATAAAGCCGTGTTGTTAAGCGTTCTTGTAAACTAATACCTTCCAACACATCTTTGATAGTTTTTAAGTAATTCATAAATGTAGGAGGGTAACGTTTCTATTGGCGTTTAGTGTATTGTTCGTTAACGTTATTCAGGCAGCAAAAGGCGTCGGATTTTCCTTGTGTCGCTCTTGTATAACTACATGTACATCCGAACATCCAGAAACCTTCATACCACAAACGTCTCGAACGACCAAGCCTGTTATGTTTGTTTAACCAGAGCCAGTTATTCTGATCACAAACGTTATTAACATCAGGGTATTACAACATTTGACATTTTTCCAGCGTTTCATTAATTTGCTGTCACCGACTGACTCAGTTTTTGTTTGAAGATACTGATACGACAATCCAACGGAGATCCACTGCCAGCTTCCCTATCAAAAGGAACACTTACAACAACTATCAATACGAAGGGGAGTACATCCAGCTCTACATTTATACCAGCACTGAACGGTTCCAATACTTTTAGCATCGTTATACCAAGCGATGCTACGATTCTGAACGTAAAGGTAAATCACTCGTGTTTTTTGTTCAATGAAACCCGATTTTTTCGGACGGTGACATACAATTAATGATTGAAATAATAAGCTAAGTCAAAAACAATTTAGATACGAAGACATGCCTCAACTAGGTAACCAAACTTGACCACCGATTCATTTAATCATATATTTCATGGGGATAAATGATTAAGCATTAATATAACTAACTGAACATGTTTTGTAAATAACGCAACTAATGATATACCGTGGTAATAAACACTTATGTGTGCAGACAAAATCTTTATCATCAGGTCGAATATCAGAGAGTCAGCAAGGATATGGATGTGAGCTCATTTGATGGGTCTGAGGGATACTACTTGGAAGTTCTTCCCTCATCACAAGAAGTCAAAGTAGGGGACTTAAATGAAATATAATATATTGATTATGTATATGTGTCACCAGGTTTGACCAAAACTGATTGTTTGAGGAGACATAAAGAAGAGTAGTGTAGATATAATTTTGGTAACTAAAATCTTCGTTGTTCACAGACTATCACGTTGTCATTTTCTATTCGTACAATACATCTAGAAATGTAAGAAAGTTATGTACATTACATAATATATGTACATATAAACATCTATTGCAATTGTGCTCACTTGTTCAAGAGTCAATGTTTTCTTTGTACAGGTAGACGACTGGTTCAGTATTACAATTCTTTCGAACAAAGTACTGCCGGATCTAAAATATAGGGTAACGTATACACGTTAGGAAAACTTCAACTATGTTAAAACTATATATGTTTACAAAAATCCATAATTTTGTAATGACCGCCTTCTATTTCACAGACAAATATGTTTCTCACAGTTTAAGTTGGATTCATGCGTTTTCACGTTACAGCATTCAAGGGCTCAGTAAATCTTTCAAAACGTTTTATAGTTGAAATTACAAACTTTGACGCATTAGTGACAAAAGTTATGTCCGAAGCAATTCCTTATTTTGACTTCTACCAAAATTTCCAAAATGTTTTCAGATTAACAGTTGACTAGCCTTTATCAATGTTTATGACGCATGTCCCGGTGGGTCAGGATACGCTTACATTTTCGCGAACACCACACCACCATTTGATACTGATTCATAAACACATGGTCATGATATAGTCGGACTCTACAAGCCACTTTTAGCAGAGATTTCTTAGGGATTATATAATCAGTGGTTTTTGCATGGCTACCTACACGGCAAAAGAAAGTGTACGCTTCAATGTGGATTTGACCATCAAATTATGAAATTTATCGAAACGTTAGTAGGCTGAAAGCCAAAACAAACCTATGCTACATCACCATCGGATATCCAGTTCTTTTTTGCTTCGTTTTTAGTCATAGTCAAGTATTTGTACATAATTTCCTTTTCCATACAGTGTACAAGCTAATTTAAAGGTGCAAAATGTTTACTATGGTGAATTTCTGTTTGGATTTGAAAGTGCGGTTTTGATGAATATCAAAGTTCCATTTTGTATAAATTCACTTATAATCGAATCAATAATCGGAATGCGGTAATCATTCACACTCAATGTTAACGGTAATGTTAACATTTGTAAATGAAATATAAGGATCATGATAAGTGACAAAGTACAAGTTTTGTCATGTGTTTTCCAGATAGTAGTACGCCACAAGGTCTTTTACGACGGCATCATAGCCACCAACAGGAATTCTTCATTAACTACACAGTTCTACATAACACCAGATATGTACCCAGAAGCATACTTTGTTGTGTATTACTTCTTACCGGACGGCGGAGCAGTTTCTGATGGGATTCATGTGAATATCAATAGCTCTGACAATGATGAGGTATGAAAAAAGTGAAACCCTCTCAAAACAAAACAACCAGCCATTTTCTATTTTCCAATCATCAGGGCCTCCTTTCACAAAGCACTAAGGTGAACGTAAGTCACTAAGGTAACATTAGTGCAATATTAAATAATGGGAGTTAAGGTTAACCTTAGTAAAGATTGCTTCGTCAAAGGAGCCCCGAAACCATAAATCCAAGTACGCCTATTGTGAATTGTATAGTCTTCTGTCGTCGGTATGTGAAACTTTGAATAAAGAACTTTGTCAAGGTTGTTTAAATATCGCATGGCCACATGGCTATAAAAACTACTTGTAGGGTATTATGTTGCATTGACATTTTATGTTCTCTATGATTAATTCAAATAGTTCTTATCCAGTTAATTTGTTGATCTGCTTATCAAGAGTTATTTTGGTGGTTAATTAAGATAGATGGGTTTAATAGTGAAAACGTTTAGATTGGGTGAGTTTAGTTACCAACAATATCACGACAGGGGACACAAAAAAGGGGCTTCACACATTGTGCCCATGTGGGAAATCAAACCCGGGTTTTCGGCGTGAAGAGCGAACGTTTTAACCACAAGGATATTCCACCGCCCCGAAAACGTCTAGAGAGTTAGGCATATATATGTTATAGAAACAAAACGGATATATAGTCTATATTCTAGCCCAAACTGGGAGAATACTTCGTTGTGTTTCGCAGATAAGATATTACAATAATATCCTCAAAAAGCTACTATGACGGCCGTATCCTTGCATAAACTTTTGTTATACAGTGGACTATGTGTATAATTCGATGCTCAGTGGGACCGGGAAAAAATGTCGGATTATACAGAGTGTCAGGTAATTACAAACTTAGTTCCTCACATTGTTCACTCAGCTTGTAAAAACAAAGGTACAGGCGTTCTCACACTGCTAATTACCTCCCAATTTATTATATTATAATTAGCAAGGGCTGGGACCAAAGAGATTACCAGTTACAGGATGTTAGTTGTCAACTGCCCATTGACAAGTCCAATATGGGGAGAGGATGTCGGATTGCACAGCGTGATAGTGTCATTGGGAGAAGAAAATGGTGTCGGAATTCGGAATGTACGGATGTCGGATAATTCAAGGTTCAAATGATGATAATATAGAAGAACGCTGCCGGGACCCCAAAAATATGTTGGAATTGACAGATTGTCGAATAATTCAGATGTCGGATTATACAGAGTCCACTGTAATTATATTTAGTGTAGGTTACTGTCCCTTCAGTATTAAAAGCATATTTCACTGCGTGTGGATAATAGATTTCATGGTTAACCCACTTTGAAATATTCCGCTTTGAACATATTATGTCACTAAGTTGAAATTATAATGACAATGGGACCAAGAACTAAAATTTGCAAGGTTCGGTTCATTTCGTTTGCTTCCCTACAAAGTAAGTCTTTACTATTATTACTAGTTATCGTAGTTTGGTTGGTGGTACAATTTACAATTTGAAATCGACAATCATACTACAGCAAAAGTGTCTACTAGACAACAGTTGTGCTGTGTGGATTTCAATTTGTAGAAATGTTGGGAAAATACCGTTACCGTTGCTGTTCATTATGAAATTATGTTGTAGCTGCACATAAGTTTCGAGAAACCACAAGTTAGTCCAGGCGACAACATCACTCTCACTGTATCAGGCGTGCCTGGAACCACAGTCTGCCTCACGGCTGTTGATAAAAGTGTCCTCGTATTAGGCAATGAAAATGAAGTCACGGAACCCAGGGTAGGTTGATTCAAAATATATTTGTATGCATGTAGATTTCAACCATATTGAATAATTTCGAAATTCGTTGTCGTACATGTCAAAGCTGTCCGTCATATTTTACAAATACCTTACCAATGCCTTCATTAACGTTTTTCTTAAAATAATAGACACTTGACTCGGAATAACCTTAGAGGAAAAGATGTAACACAGACAATAAAAGTGGAAATATAATTCATTTAAATTGATATATGATTTTATTTTAGTATAAAAACCTGCTTTTGTCAAAAGGCGGTTCTGTCGTGGACACGTTTGACAGCACAGCCCTTCTGAAGGTAGATACTTTTCTACCTACAACAATATTCTGTCTACATAACTCTATACATCTATTCACTCACTTGATCAAACTGTTGGATGCACTGGTGACTTTGTGTGCCGTGTTTGATGCCACACGTGTACTGTACTAAAACTACATACTCTATTTACTGTTAACGTTTATGATTTCAGAACACTGGAATATCTATTTGGACACAAAAAGCAGGTAAATATATGTGGGAAAGGTATTATGTTCAGTGTAAACATTATAGATAAACATCTACTTTAAAAGCAATCCGTCGAAGCGATAAGAATATACGTTACATGTATGAGAGAGTCTGATTGCACAAACAGTTGTCACGTTTTCACCCGTTAGCACTGCAAAAGTGTGCACGTTGTATTGACTGAACATATATTCATTTAGTTTTTATCGCAACTTGATTTTTAAACAATGATACCGAATGTGGTTAGTTCTTATATATTCGAAGGCATGTTTTTAGATATTGAATTAACCTTACGAACCTTGGGACTAAATGGAACTGTGAGGCTATAACTTCCTGATTCCTTTAATCAAATTTTCCTAAAATTGCACATATATTATGATATGTAGTTGCAGTGTTCAGAGTGATTCGTGATAGACTCATCTCTTTTTCTCTCTTAAACCATGTATTACATAGAATAACATTTTTAGAACTACGAATGGGGGATAATTACTTTCTCGTAGATGTGAAAATTGTGCAAATAGGAAATCAAAATACATACATTGGTAGAATATGTGTACACACATACAGATGTTAACACAGAAATTAAGTGAAAGGAATTGAACACTTTTCCCGGAGGGCATCGACACGTGCAACAAGTTTGTGAATCAATAAAATCTCGAGCACACGAAATTACCGTGACAAAAAGTCTTGTAAGACACAAACAAGTAATATTCCATTATACATTAAACAAACATCCAAGGTTTAAATGAATGACAATACAGATTTATAATACAATTTAACTGGAGCACAAATCTAAAACATTGGGCCACAAATTTATTATATAAACTCACTAAAGTCTTGATATTTCCGGTAAAGAGATGTACTGACTGATGTTTGAAAATTGTTGACACCATCTTCCACCAAAACACCATCTTCACAAACCCATTCATTTATCCATATGATGCTGATCGCCAAGCAGGATAATAGCTAACACCACTGCATAATCTTTTGCTTAACACGACCACAGGATCAACCCACCGACCTTCTGATCCATTCAGTACTTTGTGAGGCGGGGCTTTGCTGAGAATATTAATCACTGGGTTGTGTGCTCGATTTGGGGCAAATGGAGGTACAAGTCCTAAACAGATACAAATACACAGAAATGCGTCTCTTTCTAAAGCAATCTGAAGTTGCAAGTCACAGAATCAATAAGGGGATTGTGGACTGATGTAAGGAGAGCTAAGATTTACAAATACTAGAGGCACCTTGAGATGAACAAAGTGCAGTTTCACACATCGAAAACAACGTGGACATCATCCCTTGTGTATCTATTTTTGATTTGTGGTGCTTTTTAGCAGTACACAACAAACATTAAAGACATTAAAATACAGGCTGTTTGTCTGCAGTTCATTTCGTAATTAATCTATCGAAATTGTATGCTGTTTCAATATCATTTTGAAAATGTATTGTATGGGTTTATCTGTTCATAGTTGGGCTTTGAAAATGTTACACACTTTGTGATCATCATGATACAACTGAGTGCATCATTTCAATTTTCTAAGCATCTAAATAGTCTTTCTTTATCATATCAAGTTCGATGTGTTGTTTTAAATCCACGATATGACTGGTTTGCATAGTACACTGACTATTCGACAGGTGTAAAATAAGATGAAGACACACCTTGCCGGCCAGGGTAGTACCCTGATGTTTCTAACTAACTATTCCCATCACTCCACCACTTGTGTTCGAAATGAAATGAAATTTCGTACAGGTTTAGTGAACAGTAGGGATCAATATATAATTTCAAAGTTCAATTTCTGCCATATCTTAATATTTTTACCTTTATTGGACATTGATCTTAAATTGTCTGAAAGGCTGTGGAAACTTCGTAACTTAACAGTTCACTAATGACTTCTTCTAGAATGCTGAATGTGATTTATTTTTTATGTAGATATAAACGAATGCTTCACCTCACAACCATGTCTAAATGGAGGGACATGTGTCGATGAGATACCAGGGTTCAAATGTGATTGCCCCCCGCTCTATACTGGAAAACATTGCGAAATTAAACTCGATGATGGTCGTAAGTGTCGATCTTCTTTCAAAACATGGTGTATATGTTTGAAGTAGAGATAATCAAATGTTAATTATATTCATCGATGTGCTCTCATGGTAAATTTCAGAAAGATATAGATTTTTTTTCAATCGAAATGCCTCAACCAAAAGAACTTGAACGTCTCAGAACTGTCAGATGTATTACTGCAAATAAGACAAAATACTGACATTATATTTTTGCCTTTTTAGTGCTTATCCCAATGCCTTCGGTCATTTTGGAATATCCTCATTTGGATTCGTATCATGGCGACATCCATACAGACCGACTGGTTATCGGGGTGACAAATATGCCAAAGACAAGGACGCGATCAAACTTTCCAGGGATTCTCCTCTGGAAAAGGATTACGATTGGGTAAAACAAATAATCATCTTGCACACTCTAGCTGGTAATAGCATTTCATTTTAACATTTGTCACGGTTTAAAAATATTTCTGTTGCTAAATTGATCTGAATTTATCATATGTAGACGAGAAAGATCTTCTTTTTGTCATAGTAGGAAAGCTAAAAATAGATTTATATCCAGGCCTGCCCGCCCGCCTTACGGCGATGATAAATATTTTCGTTAAAATCACTGCATCTATGGAGGTGAAAGATGGCCACCAATGTTCTAACCAATAAATGGTTTGATACAATCTTCAATATGGCTATCCTCAGAGCGAATTAAAAGAACAAGCAAGGAAAGGAGATGTTCAAACGTTGAAAGATCAGTTTAAAGTCCTATTAAAATCACCCATGAGTCGCCGATAACCAAAGAGTCACTTAGAATGGTTTAGAAAAGACGCAAACACGAACACCGGAGTGAACTTTCCGCCATATATTGCAAGTGTTTCTAAAGGCAGGTATCTTTGAATAGACCGATCCAGTCCCGGTCGATAAGCCCCACCAACTTCGTTTTTGACGTTAGGGGGGACAACCAGTAACTAATCTTAATGGCGTCACCGCTGGCGAGACGTGATTGCGAATTGTTGATGAATTCTGCTTGTGGTACTTTGGTATCCGTCGTTTGTGAATGATATTTACAGAGGAAAGTTATTCGTACATGTATCTGATTTTTAATGTATTTCAATGTGGGCATGAGTTACATGCCCGATACAAACTCGTCCGAGCCAACTAATGATAGTCGGAAGCGTATTTTCTTTCTAACCTATCTGGCAATTCACGTCCGTCAAAGACATTAGAAGGGGAAGGGGAACTAAATTTTGTTTTGTTTGTTTTGGTTTTTTTTAAAATTCCGATCGTAATTTTATAAAAATCGTGAACACAACCACATGTTCAAGTTGCAGATCGGCTCGGTATCTATAAATAAATTGTCAACACTGCGCGTGGCGCCTTTATTTATCTATCCGTTCAAACTTAGTTGAATCAATAATCGGAATATCTTTTAATGAATTGAAAGAATGGTAAATAAAAACAAAGCAGAAAAATGTTTCCTGTCTACTACTCCGTGCACCTTATGTCTGTATATATTAATGTAAACAAATCAAAGCATAACTTAATCTTATTTGAGAATATGGAAAAGGTGATTGTAAGCAGTACTGTATATGTCAATGGATGTATCTGGACATACCCAGAAGCAAATATTCAGCAGCTAATCTGCATCAATTCTCAGTAAACTTTCCCTCTTCAAAATCTGTACTCCATCCTAAATTGACACTGAATATCCGTGGAAATCCATTTTTTTAATCATTCTTTGCAATTTATTCTTCTGTGTGTACTTTGTTGTGGAATCCTAATTTACATAAAAACTTCCACAGTACTGGACTTCATGAACTGCCAGCGTTTATGTACTGGCATGTCACAGCATTAGAACACAAAGAAGATCCAAGATACAGTCGGCACCTGTACACTAGCTGACCCATCTTCCAGAAATAGGAAACCAGTGATGCAAAATCTTTGAACAGTTGTTCCACATTTAGCCAAACAATTTACTAGCACTGAAATAGAATGTTACCTCAAATACAAATATATTGCTTTTTCTTCAGAGATATTTAACTGCTAACTACTAATGTAAATAAGATGCAAAGAATATATCCTACGTTCAAAGCTTTTTATCATTAAATTTACATATTGACAAAATTAGTGCTTCTTAAACAATGATAATCTTTGTTTTACTGGACCTGAGACCATATCCCCAAAGGACAAAACACTAATTTTGATCTATTTCCTTTTCTGGGATACTTATTAGTGTCATAAAAATATATCAAAGATGTTTCAAAATTTGGTAGAAGTCATGACAAAAGTTTAGGAAAACAGACATGAAAATATCCTGAAGCTTTCATCTCCTGCAAACCAGTGTGCAATTGAATATGAAGCTCATTTTCCAAATAACCATTAACAAACCTTGAACAATTTGTCCAAAACTAAATTATCATCTTAATAAACAGTAGCAAATACTGGTATCCTCCTGAAAAGTTGATGATGTCAAAGAAGAATTACATCATATCTGGGTTAAATATATGTTTCAATATTCATTCCAGTAACATGAAAGTGAACTGAGAATTCTGTAAGTTATTCTGTTTCCAAGCGGATTAAGCTACTTCGCCCACTTACAGGGGCGGATACAGCTTTTTGAGAAAGGAGAGGTGCACACTTCATTTTCACCGAGTTTCATTTGGCCATTTAATAAACTTTCAGGACAAAAGGGGTGGTGGGCACCCCTGCATCTCCGCAACACACACACACACACACACACACCCTATGTACTTATCTTCAATAACAATCACAATTGTGATTGAATCAATCCCAAGCGGATTAACATAATTACCCTTAATTGGTACAGCTACTTCTCCCAGTTTTGACAGTGGCTAACCGGCTCCATTCTGTTAGTCCCAGTTTTGATCAGTAATCTAGGCGCTTTAGATGCTTGATTGGCATTTTAGAAGATGATATTTGATGAACATAGAGATTTTTCTGGGTTACATCTTCTTTTTATTCTCGAGTACAACGTTTCGAGTACGACGTTGTACTCGAGAATAAAAAGAAGATGTAACCCAGAAAAATCTCTATGTTAATCTAGGCGCTGTCAAAAATGGGATACTACCGACCGAATAATGCCTGACCAGGGTATGACCAAACGTAGCCTCTGGCTTTTTTTTCAACATTCCCGGGATACTGAAATAACTTTAGTGAATTACGATACTAGTAAACACTTTCAGAATCATCTTATTTGTAAATATATTATTTAAAAAACAAAAGATATCTAAAGCAGGAGCCAACAAAGTTAGTACCAAGTGATTGTTCTGCCATGATATGTATATAGTGCCAAAAATCATATGAATCTGATGAGTCAGTCAATTAAATAATTATTCATAATTGATTAGATTATTATTTATTTTATTACCTTGCCACGTTTACTAAAGGACGCAAGATTCTTAAAACATACCTTGCTATATTTTCCAGTGAATTAATTGAAATGACAGTTGTGTTATTACTCCTAAAATGTACCAATTAATATACCTCCCCTACTCGTGAATAAGTTCTGTTGTAACAAGAATTCAAAACAAATAATGTTCTCATAGTTAAGAAAAACTTTTATTTCATTCCGTTCAATATTCCAGAAAGTCACTATTATTCTCACATAGTTTTCGTCTTCGGTCCACAAGGAGTAAGATCATTTAAAATTAAAGATTAAGATTTACCTGCAAGTTGAAGTTTGAGTATAATTCTATATATATTGAGTGGAAGTCAGGAACGGAGGAATCAAGTGAGATGGTGCGTGCGCAGTCGATCTTCAGTTTCTAAAGCTGTGAATGGACACACTTAGAACAGTATAATTTTTTTGCCCGGGTTGGAAAGGAAGGGTACTTGATTCCTCCGGTCCTGACTTTAACTCAATAGAATTATAATCAAACTTCAACTTACAGGTAAGCCTCGTTTAAATTTTAAATTTTATCTCGTTAAAGTCACGTCAGATTTTAAAGCAGTGTGTCCATAAACATGTAACTGAATAATCAACAAACAATTTGTTCAGTGTTAACTTCACAATGTTTACTTCTGATAGTTTGATAAATCTTTTCAAGTCAATTGTTTCATACTTTTGAGTATTAATTGTGTTCTAAACAAAACACTTCATCAACACTTATAACACGAGCGAGCCTGCTGTTATGATAAAGGCGCCACGTTTCATGGATTTAATGTGAAAAAAACAAGTTACATTACAACGATGGCGCCTGCTCGAACGCACATGGTTATGCACATGCGCGTCTCAGGGAGCGCGTATTGTCCACTTTCAGTTGGGAGTAATCATTCCGCGAATCTGTAACATCTCCCTTTCTTTGAGATAACTTGTTACCATGGTTAACATCAGCTCAAGACCAAGCAAAAAAGATATCTCTGGTAAGTAAGCATTACTTATTACTTTGGTTTTACACTTTAGACCTGTATACCTGTGACTGATCATAACAAGATTAACTGAAATTTAACAGTAACTCGATTTACCCGTTTAAGGCTGAACAGTTAACTTTTAACTGATATTCAAATGCTCATTTTAAAGTCCAGTGGAAATTCTTCCTGACTTATCATTTAAGCATAAGCAAACTTTGAAGTCACTGATATGAATACTTGGTTATTCTGATAACCTAATCTCGTGATGACTTAAGCCCTTAACATAGTCATTGAATCGTTGTGGCTTCCTCGCGGCTCGGCCACTGGATGTCCTGAACACAGGTGGACTGGTAACTGCTTCTCGTACCGGACACTTGGTTCGGCACTCTGTGGAGTGTCGAGGTTGGCGTTCTGTTCCAGAGAAATAGGAGGATACACATTATACTCAGGAGTGATGTAAACACATCCTGGCGACACCAACTGCAGGTGTCTGCGATTACGCCTGAGGTCACCTTTAGGTGTTCTGATCACATATGATCTTGGCGCTGAGGCACATTTTTTAACAACACCTGGCGTATTCCAACCTTTCTCCCCATCAATCTGGAGACGAACTTGGTCACCAGGTTTCAACTCTGGGAGAGATTTCACATTGTGGTGTTGGTCAAAGAACTTCCTTAAAGACTCCTTGTGAATTGTATCACTGGCTCGCACAGCATCGGAATCTGGCCACTTAGGCTGCAACACCTTCTCTAGCGTCGGGAGGGTCCCACGGTGTTGTCTCCCCATGATCAACTGTGCTAGACTCTTCCCCGTTGACTGAATTGGAGTGCTCCTGTAGCTTAACAGAGCAAGGAATGGATCAGTCTGCTTCAGAGCGTGTTTCGCTATTTTCACACCGGCCTCGGCCATCCCATTAGCTTGTGGGAAATGATGTGAAGATGTGGTGTGTTTGAATCCATACTGATTTTTGAACTGCACAAACGCATGAGCTACGAACTGCGGCCCGTTGTCTGTAACTAGCTCTTCTGGTATACCCCATCTTGAGAATATGCACTTGAGCTTGCCAATCACACCCTTCGATGTAGTGTCAATTAGATACACTACTTTAAGATATCGTGAAAAGTAGTCAATCACCACAAGGTATTGGAGTCCCTTGATTGTGCATAGATCGTCCGCGACTTTCTGCCATGGTGGATCGGGTAGGGAACCTGGCAGTAGTGTCTCTTTTCTCTGGGCTGATTGGTTGATCTGGAACAATGTACAGGAGGATACTTTATCCTGAATGTGTTGGTTGAGTTCAGGCCACCACACACTCAACCCTGCACGTTCACGACACTTTGTCAGTCCCTGGTGTCCCTCATGAATCCTATCGAGAATATCTGTTCTCATCACTTCCGGCATCCCAATCTTGTCCCTGAACAGTAGAATGTTTCTGGATACACTGGATACAGACAGTTCACCTCTGACAGGATAGTACGCTTGTGCGGGTATTGGCACATCTCTGTATGCCGCCAGCCAACCGTTCCTAGTCAGTGACATGACAAGCTGAAGCGTCTTGTCCTCCGTCGTGGCTTCCTGAATCTCTCTGAGTTTATGGTTCGACATAGGATTTTTCTCGATGACGGACTCAAGGGTACTAGCGTCTTATGGTCTGTCAGTAGTCAGAACGACTCCAGTCCATACAGGTATCTTGCAAACTTCTCGCAAGCCCATACACTCGATAGGCATTTCTTCTGGATCTGAGAGTACCTGGTCTCAGCAGGAGTTAAGGTCCGTGAGCAGAATGCTATTGGCAACATCTGGTCGCCGTGCTGTTGTAGGAGTGTAGCTCCTGGAACATAGCTGCTTCCACCTCCATAATGGTACATATAAGTAGAGTGTGCCCGTAGCTAATCTGTTCATGTTGTACTACCCCATTGCGGAAATACCTTAGTTGTGTGTGCGACGCTTTCGCCATACGCCTCAACTCCTCTTCAGCCTTCTTTAGGAGCGGGAATGGCACTCTTCTAGCTGTGGCCAGACTGTAGGGAACTGCATCCTTCTTCAAAGTAATCTTGACGGGCTCGCATTGCAGTAGTCCCATTTCACCGAAGTAGTATTGCAGTAGTCCCATTTCACTGAGGAGNNNNCCTTCCTACTCAGGAGATTACTGCCCTGTCCTCTGACAATGCTCACACGAAAACTGTATTCCTCCCCATTTAGGGATGTGTCGGGGACGAATTCACCAAGGTATGACAGTTTCCCCCCTGGGCTATCGAGTTGTCAAGGAGTGTTTACCAGTTTCGGCTTAAGTGGAAAACTATTGTATGTGTCCTCGTAGATCACTGATGTGTCTGCACCCGAATCGATCTTGAATGTGACAGGCTTTCCTACGATCGCTAGGTTGATGAACCAAGCGTCTGTCTCCGCACACGTAACAGATCCTAGGAAATAAGTCTGTTTTGTAAGTCACTTCGTTCACATCTTTCGTGCGACACACATGTTGAAAATGTCCTATAGTAGTTTATACAATAGTTTGTATTGCTTGTGACATTTTAGACATGGCTTGAATCTGGCTGGGCATTTGGCTCCGCCTGTGTGCTGTGGGTGACCACACTTGCCGCAATTTGGGGGTGAGTTATTATGTCCGCGTTGCTGGGCATGTGGCACACTGCTCCGTGATCCACCCTGTCTGTGTCCCATGTTTCCTACGATATTCCACTTCTGACACCATGTAATGGAATGATGAAGGTGTCAAGTTTCATAGATTTAATGTAAACAAACAAGTTGCATTACAACGATGGCTTCTGCTCGAACGCACATGGTTATGCACAGCGCATGTGCGTGTCAGGGAGCGCTTATTGTCCATTGTCATTTGCGAGTAACCATTGCGTGATACTGTAACACCTGCTCAAACCTTGACAACAAACGTTCAGCAAAACAGTCATCAGTACTTGACTTGTCAAGGTGAACATTGTAGAACTTAGAGAATGTTCTGTCACTACACCAGACTGCACTGTTCAGAATGGTAGACACAGGCACACGTTGCTGTGCTGCCGCAGACATTGAGGCTGCACGTGTGCTGTTAGTTCCGTACAGTTCTGTATTCCTCTCGATGCAGACAGTTCTAGACGAATCCACCAGGAAATAGTGTCCTTGCTAACAGGTCTGAACGCTTTCAAAAATAACTCACTAGTAGCCTTCCTGAGGGCTGCAGTGGCATTAATGTAACACTGTTTACATAAACATTTTAAAACACACAAACTAGAATCTGCTTCATATTTCCTGAGCACAATAGGTTTTTGGTGAAACCCAGGTCTTGACTGCTTGAAGAGTTTATGAATATATACAACAAACTGTTCCGCACTGAATTTCAATGAATCTACAATCAATGAATGCAGGGTTTGACATCTCTGCCCAGTTACAATGGCTAATAACTAGTATAAGTGTCAGTTGCTTTAGTGAGGCTGAGTCATAACAGGGTAGTGATTTTAAGTGCAACAGTACAATCAGACAATCAACAGCACATGAACCTGGATCTGGCTTAAATGACATAGATTTGGCAAACTGGTAATTGTGTCTTGTGGCAAAGATGTCAATGTTAGGAGAGAAATTTAGCAGAACATAAAGAGCGTAAGAAAGCATCTGGGAATTAAGTTTCCACTCTGTATGCTTTCTATTTTGTCTTGACTCTTTATCAGCTTGCTGATTATCCTTGCCTGCAATATGCCCAAGACTAATCAAAATATTAGCTGTAATATACAACTCCCAAATCTCTTTTGTAACTGAATTACATTCAGCAGAATGAGAGGTACCCATATTGTTCAAACATGATACAGCTGTCATACTATCAGACATAATTTTAACATGTTATTCTTCAATTTTGACTGAAATGCTTTCAATGCTAGTAGCACTGCTTTAAGTTCCAAGTAATTGAAGTGGTGTTTATTCTCTATCTCAGTCCAGCTATCACCTGCTCTAACAGAGTCTAGGACCGCTCCCCAACCAATTTTGAGTCGGTAAACATGACAAGTACAGGCTCATTCCTCGGAATAACATTATAAGAATCCATTACATTGTCAATCCACCACTGAAGTTCATTTCTAGAGCAGGAGTCTAATGACAGTTTTGCTTCATAACATCCTAAATTACTCGTCAAGGACAATGTTTTAGACTTTTCAAGTTGCCTGTAGTACAGTGGGCCATACATAACCCCGGGAAAGCTACTATTGAGAGAGTCAATAACCTTTGCACGCTCTCTGATAGTTATTCTATCTCTCAGTAACAGTTTGTTGCATGCCACCTTGACACGCGTTTTGAAAAGTTTCTTGGACAACATGCTAAACCATTTTAGGGGCAGCAAACAAAGTGATAGAATTTTCCTTTCCATTCAAATTTAGGGTATTTGTATGCTCTTTGGCAATTGAGCACGAATAGTAAGCATCTTTCAAATCAATTGATGCCATCCAACAATTTTGTGATTACTCTCAATACAGACTGCAGTGTTTCCATTTTGAAGTGATAATACTTGACACTTTTATTCAATGGTTTCAAATTCGGAATCATGCGATAACTTCCATCTCGCTCTTCTCTTAGAAAGATGTTGGGTATAAAATCACCTTTCTCCCTAACGGTTTGTATTAACTGTTTTTGTCAAGCAATAGTTCAATTTCAGTTTCAATGACACTTTCTTCAAATTTGGAGAAACGTAATTTTGGTGGATTCAAATTCATTGATCCTTCATCGTCAAAGACAACAAGTATGCCAGTTACCGTGTCAAGAATCTCGGGGTCACTTGTCAACATTTCCCACTGATCAACATGGTTTGCAAGTTGACCACCTTCACATTTGGATAAATTGGTTTCAGCAGAGTATTTTAAATCACTAAGATCTTCGTGAATTCTGAGAACACTGACCTTATCAAAAGGCTTGTCAATGTTGTCGATTGTAGGCCATCTTTGGTCGGAACTTCTGTGGCCGTTTCCGATGTGGTGGTTTCCCAGCTTGGCGACAATCCCGTTGTCTGTAGTGGGACGAGTAGTCTCCCTTGTATTGATGCTTGGACGTGTACTGCGGCTCAGCAACCTTTAAGCCAAGTTTGTTAGTTTCAATAACGTCCTTCATTCTTTTTGAAGATCGTCTCCAAATAGGAAAGCGGTGACAGGGTGATCAGAATTGCACAGACCTTTATTGTCTTGGTGCAGAGCAGGTTTCATGAGTTCTCTCCTCCTCAAAGATAAATCAAACTGCGCCGTACCCAACATAGCCATAGTGTCACCTAGATGAGTTATGAGCACGTCCATGTCTATTTCATTCAGGCTTGAGTTTAGAATATAACTCATTCAAACAATGCGATTGGTTTGCGCCTACTGATTTACAAGAATATTCTGCATGCGAATATCTTGGCGCCTGTGGTTATGTGATTACGACTTCCATATGGGTACATTTACTCGAGGGGTTCGTATGATCTCTGTATTGCCTGGTCGGATATATTTGTCCATTTTAACCTTCAGAATTTTCAAACGTTTGTCCCACCTTTTGTTAATCACACTGGCCACACTGGCGTTCACATCTGGTCCTGTCTGGACACATTCCAGCTCTTGGTCCAGTTCGGCAAGAACTTCAGATGTGCTTGATTACACGGTAACGTCGTAAGGTCGAGTTCTAGACTTTACGAGCGTTTCACCGTCACTCGCTACTCCCTTCACGATACTGGTCACTTGCACTGTCTCGAGATTCTGTGTCATTCTGTGTTTGTCCGACGTGTTGCGACTGGCATTATAAGTTCGTTTACGTGTGTTACTACACGATGGCTGTTGGGCTTGTTTCCAAGCAGTGCTTATGTCATTGGCTGAGCATGCAACACTGTCGAGTTGTTTATCCATCGCCGCCTGCATAGTCTTTAGTGCTTTAACAATTTCATTTGTTGGCACAGAAGAAGCATTAGAAAGTGAGATTTTTGCTTGGCTAGGCTTTATTGTAGAGGCGTCATAAATGCCAATATACTCATTGGGGAGATTCTCAGTCAAATCACGTTCGTCAGCCATCATGGCGGCCAGGCAGCCGACCTCGTGGTATGACGAAACTGTAAATTCTGGTTGTTACCAGTAATTGACAGTGTACATAACTACCTACATGAGGTGCTATATGTAGAACAACAATCACCTTGTAATCAAGATGTTGTTAGGTGGTAAATAAAGCAGCAAACGCGTCGCTAGGAAAACGTGATCAGCGCTTTATTCTAGCGGCTTCACATTAGCGCGGTGTTGCGTCACACCGAAGATCCACTGCGCACGCACTATCTCACGTGATTACGTAGTAACGTCGACTTTAACGAGATAGAAGTCAATTCCAGGTCCCATCTCTTTAGAGAAATTCTAAAATAATTAAGGCATGGTTTCAAAGGCACTCATATGAATTAATTTGAATATTTGGATATTGCGGGATTGGCAACTGCTCACTCTGACTATATTTCCGTTTGAATTAAAAGAAATTACTCCTCGAATATTTTGCACTATCAACAGAAACTGTCGGCCTTGAGATTGTGTTTTTGAAACATCCTAAAATGTGTTACAAATTTAAGAATATCTACGAGCGAAGCGACAATATCCACCACATTGTTCTTTAATGAAACAAGTTATGCTATTTCGGTCGACCCTAACGGAAATCACATCGCCGTCACATTTGCTTACATTGTGTCACGGCTTTCTCCCCTGTCTCATTTCAGCTTTATATGGCGTACCAACTCAATTCCCAGTATTGTCTAAAAACGTGAAGCAAAAACGATTTTGTAGTTACAAGAATTGTCCGTGTTTATAACAGTTGCAGTCTTAAACTGCTATTTTAGTTCATTCATTCTAACCGAAATATAAGGTCAACCATCAACCATTTGCAAAAGAAATGATTATTTTCAAAGTAGGGGTATATAAGACTGAAAATACAAAAGTTTAGAAAAATCAATGGGGTGGAAAATTTAAGAAATCGACCTTAACCTTATCCCCACAAAAGTGCTTTTTATGCTATTGTTTAATAAACACGTCAGTTTATTTTAAATGGTTTTTTTTAAACAGATAATGCATAATTAGTCCATTTGTATCTAAGAATCATTACATAAAGTCACATGGTGCTAGACTTGTGATGATTCTTTTTTAATATACTAATTTGAAAAAAGTTAAGGACCATTGTATTTAAATGTGTAGTAGAAAACGTGTGCGTTCAGACCATTGTACTTTTTCTCAGAGAAACACGAGTGTTTCATTGCTTTCTTACACTATTCTCACAGAAACATATTAAACAACACTTTGTTTCAAAGTAAAGGTAATGAATGTAAACATGGACATATTATTATTTTCTGAGTGTCTCTTAGAAAGATATTTTCATCGCTTTTCTTGTTTGATGTTACACCACTTTCTATGTTCTATCCACAAGTGCAATAAGGCAATGTTCATACTCTGCTATCTATCTATGACGTTCCATATCTATAGTCAGAAATTCACAATTTGATTAAAATGATACTGTCTTCTTATGCATATAATTGCAAGTCATCATCATCTGAGGAGAATCTGGATGAAGTCCACGGCACCATCTACATGCAACTGAGCACTTCAGTCCATGTTTCCTGCAAGAACAACGCTTTGATTCGTTTACAGTTACATCTGATGACATGCAGAAGTTGTTCTGGCGCTGGTGGTTTACTGTTTCTCACAGGCATCAGTCTACCTTTCTCTGTAGTTCTGCCCCATTGGTGTGGAAGCAGGTCAGGATTCGTGGCTGTCCACTGACACACTTGGTAGTAGACTCGTAGAGTGTGGTACGACGCAGCATTTGATGTAGTTGGGAGAGAATGCACATTGACAGGCAGGAACAAAATAAGTAGCAGCCTTCTCACAAAATTTCCTAAACCTTAGTTCATCAAGGTTCTCTTTTTCAGTGCCACCATAGAGATGGACAATAAGTCTTTCACCTGCATGGGTAATCTCTTCTCGGGTAGACTTGCTACAAAAGACCTTTGCATATTTGACAGTCAATGGCATGGAAGAGATTTCTGCAGTCCGACGCCTTTGCCAATTCCAAAGATCCTAGATGTTGCATCACATCCTGTCCTGTCAAAGCATGAATGACTGACAGTATTTGACAGATGTTGCTGCCGATACTTTCCCTGAGGCTGTTGATGTTCTACATCTTTGACGCTTTTTTAGTTTGTTCCGATTTAAGGATTAAAGTACAAGATGCCGGACCGGCGCGATAAAGCAGAAGAACCAGGAGATCTGTGTCTTCCCCTATTAGAGTTGTTGGTTTTGTGGCGGCACACTGCACTGCTGTTTCTACAGTCAGAAGGTCTGCCTCTTCACGAGCTTTGATAACCCTGTAGCCACTGCCCTCAAATTTTGCACTCAGAAGATCAATAAATGCTTGTTTGTTCTCATTGTTAGAAAGAAACTGTTCTTTCTTCGACGTCAGGACCATTTCTTCAGTGAAACTTACTTTTGCGACCATAGATACCTCTTGTCCTTCTTGGGTGTGCAGTATCTTTTGTCGAAGGTCCTGACAAGTACCTATCAAAGAATATGGTATCATTTGTGTACTATCTACCGACGTATTCTGTGTAGATTTGGGAAAGTGAGGAGAATGTTGAGCTAGTGGTCCATGGGATGCGTTGGAGAAGACTACTTTCATCTAAGACATAGTGATACGTGAGTCCACATCAATGTTCTGCTCTGGAATATCTTTGCAGTGTTACTTCTATATTGCTTCAGCCAAAGAAGATTTTTGAGCTTCTCACATTAATCCAGAAGAGTAAAAGAGCGAAGAGGGAAAGCTTGACAACTCGTAGCTAAAGTCGTCTGAAACATTGTCAAACATGGTATCTGCTGCAGTTATCAGGCACTGAAAAGTAGTTGGTGGTCAAAGTGTACATCTGCATCTGATTTCACTGTTACCTTTGTATTCATTGGGACCTAAATAATTCCGAAGCATCACGAAGATCTTCAGACAATGTGGTAGTGGATGATCCATCAGGTAGAGTAACAGCTTCTGCTGGCGTAGCATCTGTATCAGAGCCTGCAGCTTTGCTGACAAGAAGCTGATTGAGAGCTCTGTCGACAAGAAGGTGTCCTCTGACAGCACGTGCAAGTACTTTCCCGCTAAGCATATGAGCAACAGCATTTGAAGCATAAGCTGTTTCGAGCGTTGCTTGCAACCCTGTTCAACCCATGATATAGCCAATGAATCCGAGAAAACTCATTGGAACCATAGCCATAAGCTTGCTCTGAGATGAATGTCGGTGTAGAGTATATGCAGCTTAGATAACTGGGATTAATATCAATCACTGGGAGAAAGGCAAAAGAAGACATTCCTTGATGAGACCCATGTTGTATTATCTACATCATTCCTCACCAACCTGGAATCAAATTCTTTGGCTTCCATGCTATTTTCGAAGAGAAATGAACACCCAAAGATGAGTCCTTCACTTGAACATCAAATAACTTGTCAACAGTGCTGACATAAAGTCGTCCTGTAACCTATAGTACCTGATGTTGATACGTCCTAGCACACACAGATCTTTAGAGGTTGCATGGAGCCGTGGTGCCTTGGTCACAGACACATTTGCCGGAGTTGTACATGCAATTATGCCCATTCCATGAAAAGTGTTGTGCCCATCCGATGTTCTGACATTATGATCTACATTGTCTGCTATATAGTGCAGGAAGTTCCTTTGCTGAAATTGTGGAGTAGCAGTTCATTGATGTGCAGCAGCACTGGTTTAAAAAACGGTGCACTTCACTGAAGGAGGAACAGAACCCTAGGGCATGTTTCAATGAGGAACTTTGATGTAAAGTGATGTCCAACATGGAGTGGAGCTATAAAGAGCCTTGGTCTTGCTGGCTGAATTATAGCCTGGCGAATGGAAGCAATCGTCATCTCAGCATCCTTCTCAGATATCATAGACATTAGTAGAGTGTTTAACGAGTTTGGAATGTAGTCGATATTGTGTTGAAGGGATGACATCTCTGATGATGGATGAGATATTTTTTAGGTGTTGATGTCCTTGATGTCAGTCAGTATAAGCTCCTGTCTTTATTAACATAAGCCTTTCTGTATTACAGTCCTTTTCACGTGTTTTTCTATAATAGTCCTGGAGAACTTTTCTGCTGTTGTTCTAAAAGTGACCACGTTTGACTTGCCATTCATTTCCGTTATGATGATAGAATCCACAAAGTGTTCTTGTAGTTTGCGTTTCATTAATCATGGCTTTGTCATGTGGTGAACTGTGATCTGTTCACTGTCATTTGACATACTCTATTACTTTCATAAAGGCCTCAGCGCAACTGGAATTTACAGGTGTTCCTGGAGTGAACCTCTGCGTTTTTTTGTACGACAAAGCTTTGGTATTTGATGGCCAGTTCGAAAGTTTACATTGCATGGTTGATGGTACAATGCATCTGCGGCAGGTAAATCATTAACTGACTCAAGCTTTCCTTGAACATCCTGGGACCATTCATCACCACGTTCCTGGCATATCTTCTGAATGGTGCTTTGAAATTCTAAAGTTCTGACAGGGTGGACTTCATATGACCTCTTTTTTCCTGATAGATGCGCATACGGTCAACAGAACAGACAATGTTCAGATGAAAACACAAATCTTGAAATTTTTAGAACGTGTTGGTCTCTCACTTGAATAATTTACACGGGGCTGTTGGGAAACACTCTGTTTTATCAAATCTGGGTTGGTATACGTCTTTCGGCATTCTTGATGAACGACTTGGCCAGCTTGAACGTGCACAGAGTCACCACGAGCTGAGCTTGCTGAATTATTTCCATCGCAGCCTTTGTTCCTCAAAATTACAGTGGGCTTTCTATCAAGGTCCAGGTTGCACATGATTCATTTCTCTATTGATACTTTAAAATATCTGAAAGTAAAATAAATAAATTATATTATATAACTCAGAGTGAATTACATGTACTCGGTTCGATCAGTGAAACAAATCCTCTAAAGGCTACAATGATGATAAAGTGTATCTTCATTCTACATCAAGAAAAGATATATCCCCTTGCAACTATTTTATTATAAAAAGTCACTTTATTTATTTAAAAACTTTGACATCAAATAAGTACATTTTCTAGATTACCATAACGTAGATGATCCTTTACCGGTTGAGCAAGCATCAAATGTCAGTTTTCCTTTTCTGACAGAAGTAACCACACCATTGTAACAAAGCAGCTACTGAAAAATAGCAAAAAATACCATTGTATTTCCATGAAAATGTGTATACAATTTATTTATATATTCTCTTGAGTTTTTTGTCACGTGTACTGTGACTTTTTACGAGAAAACGGGCTTTTTTTACCGAAATGAAAGTAATTGTGAACTTTTAGATACATTATGGTGTAAATGGGTTCCCATAGATTTTTTTCTGATACAGAACCACCCCTTGAAATGTGCATATTTTACATTACAAATCAAAAAAGGTCGAGGATTTCTTGCGATACTTCTAAATACCCATTCTATGTTCAAAATCTTTTATTTTTTTAAAATTCATTCCCCCCAAACAACAGTGAACAGTAATGAGTAATGAGTAAATGTGACGTGATTATTTGTAAGAAATAGGCTTCTTTCACAAAATGTGCCGCAGTATATAATATCACTGTCAACTTAATTTATATTTAGGGTACATTTATAGGTTTAAAAAGATAAATACTTACCCAAACAGGATGAATTCTCCACAATTCCAACGCTGATTTTTACGTTCACGTACATGGAGTTTGAGAGTTATGTCCCTTTCATACTATGGCGCCCCAGCAAAGCAGGCTGCATTGCAAAAAATAGTTCCATGTTTAAAATAAAAGTATACATATTTCCACCCCCTAGATTTTTCTATACGTTTATTATGTGGTTGAGCGATCCATTTGTGTTTTGTTCCAGATAAAAGCATTTCTTTTGCAGACAGCTGAAGGTTAAAACTATTTGTTGTCATTTATTGGTGATGATTTTGCACATGTACAAAAGTGTGGAAATTCGTGCGAATTCTCACCATTGAGCAGACGTAGGTTTCGTGAACGTTGGTGCGACATTTAACTGATCGTGAGGCCTATCGCACTCCCTGCTCCGCGTCAAAGTGTTTGTTAAAGTACACATCAAATCGCTCATTGGCCAACATTGACGCATGCACCAGTTTTGATTGACAGACTGGATCGGTCTATTTCTCATACATTTTGCAAAGTAATGACAAATGGTCTTTGTCATCAATATGACGACTCTTGATGAATTCTGGCGAAATACACTCTTTACAAAAAGAAACACATAAGCCATTTCAGAAGAATTATTGCGTTAGTTTAAGAGCAATTATTTAATGTAATAGTAAAAAGGGGAAAATTCACACATCTATACTAGACTAAGAGTTCGCTAACACAACAGCGCTGTGTTCATGTTTACTTGAGTCAACAAGATGGCGTCAAAGTCACTACGTTGTATGGCTACCATTGGCAGAAATACTGCTCGGCACCGTCTCGTTACAGACTGGATAAGGGGACGAAGTCACCCTTGTGGAATTCTTCCCCACTTTTCCTGCAATGCGATGGCCAGTTATGGAAGTGTCTGAGGCGTGTTTTGACGCTGACGTATGCGTCGCTCGACTTTATCCACTAGGTGTTCTATCGGGTTCTATCGGAAGGCCATGGCTAGACATTGACGTAAGAATTGGCAAGGTAGCGGACCGTGATGCGTGCTGTATTTGAAGTAGCATGTCATGTTGGAACAACTCCCTCTGTCGGTCCATAATCGGAAGCAAGTGACGTGCAAGAACTTCGTTGATGTACCGATCTGCTAACAAAAATCACCACTTAATCATATCTTTGCGTGCTGGATATCGCACCCTACAGCATGACACTTCCTTCACCGTTTCTGTCGAATAAATTGCAATTAGGGGCAACACGTTCATTTTCTGAGATGGCTAACACGCTGTTTTCAATCTCGCTGGTGAAGAAGAAATCATAATTCATCACTTAACAAGAGTCGCCTCCAGTTTCTGAGGTTCTAGTTCCGGACGATCTTTGGCGGAATCGGCCCGCATGAAACGATCTCAAAGGCGAAATATGGTGCGGTAATGAACGTTGAAATGTCGGGCAACTGCTGACTGCGACTCCACAGCTTCAAGGCGGCCTGTGGGAATGTTCCGATTGGCGGCACTCAGTCGTGGCATGATGATTTTCTCTTTTCCAGACTAAAAACGAATGACAAAATTAAACACGTTTGCCTTTTTATAGTGATCGATACCCCATGCTTTTCCGCTTACATGCACGTGCATTTTGCTTTGCATACTCTTGGTGACGTTTTGGCGAATATTTCTTCAAACGCTTCTAAATCAAGGAAAAAAGGTTAAAATAGCCGCGTTTACAATAACACGAAGATGTCGTTTTGGAAAGAAATAGTATATTTGTATTCTTTTTGCCGCAGCTACATGAGTCAAATATTCTCAAAATCACCCATGCGTTTCTTTTTTGAAGAGTGTAGAACAGGTGTGAAAACGAACACTGTCGTCAGAAAACGACACTACATGTTAATGTAAACAAAAAATTTACTGTGAGAATCTTTATTAAGACTCCTTAATGAGACACCCATCGTCTAGTTGTTCATTACATTTTCTCATTATTCTATGCGATGTAAGTAAAGTCTATCGCATTGAATAAGAAAGGAAAAAATAGATATAGTTTAATGATTTGGTAAGAGGTTAAGGTCTACGAATGTAAAGACACGCTCAATGCATCCTGCTGCAGACATTGTTAATTGTTATAATCGTATGTTTTACATATTGCTTTCAGACAATATATTTCGCTGTGGATATTAATTCCGTTTGGATTAGACTGGAGGCCAAATTAGCACCATAATCTAAGGGGGTGTAACCCGGGCCAGTTTAGGCATCACAATTACATAATAATGGCATAACATTTCAACTCTTATTTTGAGCTCAGAGTGAGAAAAGTAACTAACTATTTTTATAAACGCTGATATAAAATGTGTCTGATATTTTTGGGTGTATTTTAGTGTAAAACCACAGGCACGGCTAACTATCCATACACCATATTTCCTAACATATCAAACAAAGTAATGGTCTTTCATAATGTTTTCAATATGGCTGCTCTGTCAGCGATAACTGAAATTGGTTGCGATCTTCTTGAATGAAGTACGAGATAAAGAAATCGAAGTCTAATATGCACTCAGTCTCCGGAAGTATCCTTTGACACGCTATGGGCTCAAAATAAACACGCACGTCATAAGCTCCTTTGATTTTCCATCTGAAGATGTCCAAGTTTCGATATATGAAAAGAGGTTATTAATGTTGTAGCCAATCCCATTGAGCTGTAAGTCAAAACAACCAAACGCAGCTGAGATATTCACCACCCAACCACCCTAAGTTATACGTATGTATTGTTTATTCTTGAATGCACCAGACTTCTTAGAAATCATCTGATCTAGCAATGAAAGCAAGTGCCAATTCTAGTATTGGTAGAGTATTCCTTAAACATATATTAGATAGTTTGTTACTTTTCAAGCTAAAGAAAAGACTCCACAGTCAGGGTTTTTGCCTACATTATACAATAAATAATGTCCTCCCTGCATGTTATGAACAAAATCAATGACTCACCCCCATCCCCCACCCCATTTTTTACATATTTAAAAGCATAATTTTAAAATATTTATATGTACAAAATTTTTAACCCCCACTCCCTTAGAACATGCGTACAATCATGATGGCC
>VKKT01003622.1:43661-57757 GCA_008038995.1 Haliotis laevigata | reverse complement strand
GGCAACAGGAAGACACATTTGTCCGGTCGATATAGATTTCAATGAGCGAAAAAATGGTATAAATGGATATTCCAACAGCCTAGCGCCCCCCAATTGACCTGA
This sequence comes from Haliotis laevigata, assembly GCA_008038995.1. Lineage (NCBI taxonomy): Eukaryota > Metazoa > Mollusca > Gastropoda > Lepetellida > Haliotidae > Haliotis > Haliotis laevigata. Next base: position 57,655 of record VKKT01003622.1, on the reverse strand, counting down.
TTGTCCACGAAAGCTACAGATCGACCCCTGATTCTCAAAGCCGTTTTTCATTGCTTCAGAGCTTGCTGTAACCTAATTGAAGATGGAAGTCTTTGTCCCTATATGACCTCACCTTATTGTATTGACTCATTTCCGCTTTTACACCTATCTACTGTTACCGGTCGTATACTTTGATCAATATATTTATATTGTTATAGATCGAGTAATAAACAGTACCACTTCCCTTCTCAGTTCAATTTGAGGGAGTATTTTGACATTCATTAGTGAACTTCTCGTAATGACTCACTGAATGTTTCACTTACTGTCCATTGTCTGATTGTCAGTTACCTCAAAGTTCCTGACAGAAATCTCGATTGTTATATTCATTTGAAAGGGTGGTTTCTAGTTTCTGAATCCTGACTGTGGCATATGTAAATAACCTTGGGACATGGACTTTTGTTGTGAATGTTGTCGGTAAGGTAGAACATGTTTTAATGTTTAGTTTGCACTAAGCAGTATTCCGGCTATATGGCGACGACCTGTAACTAATCCAGTCTGGACCAGACAATCCAGTGATCAACAGCAACTGAGATAAGATGACATGTGCCCCCCAAGTCAACGACCCTGACCACCCGATCCCGTTAGTCACTTCTTACGACATTTACGGGTTGCTGAAGATCTATTCTTATTCGGATCTCAACGGGTTAGAGCATGATTTAAACTGGGCGGATTTATTTTCAGATAAAGTTTTCCAAAGTAGAGTTGTTGTTCACAGTTACAACACGCCAAAGAATTACTCTTTGAATGGACTCTGTCATATATTTATTGGGAATGTCTCGTTCATGCGTGTAATGACGTGCAATTTGTGGAAAATCATGATCTAGTATTTTTCAGGCATGATTCTGAAATAATTCTTGCGGTTATGATTTAAAGTGAAATTTTCACACTGCATAGGATTTGTCCTCAGCTGGTACATACGAGATTACAATCTTACAATCCACAGAGACCAGCTGCAATGTTCAAAGCTCTTTTTATTGGATTATGACAAGTTTTTTTCGATTGTGATACATTTGATGAAGTCGGTACAAAGGGTTCCTGCAGTCAAGTACGCCAGTCATTGTGTGACCTGAACACTTGTGCCCTTTATCTTTGTGCAGAGGGTTTTGTTATTGGGACAGTTACTTTAAAAGATCAAGGTGTGTGGACGAGCTGTGGTAGCGTGCTTCTTCGATTTCARTTAAATGACAATGACAGCCCAAAGAGATCAAAGTGTTAATTCATTACGTCAAATGGATGAAGGTGTTTTTGGCTATGAAACGTAGTGCAATAAAAATGTCATGACTGAGGTGACATGTCGTTACATCGTTGAAAAAAACACCTCTCTCTTCAAACCTGGAATGAAGAATATAATTAATTGACTGACCCAAACCCACGAGGATGTGGAAAGATGGTAGGATTAATAAGGACGGAGTATGTTCGTTGTTCGGGATTTGGGGCAGACTTAAGGTATAATTAACAATCTAAACAGATTAGGCGTGAGAATGGACAACTTTCTTTGCCTGAAGCAGCAGCAGAAATAAACACAAAGATCCCGTCAGCTGCAAGTTCGTATAGTTTCTGCTGCAAAGCAGAATTAAATAAGTTAATGGGACGCGACCCTTCCGATGTGAAGCACAGAGATTGAACACATTGAAGCTGAAGAACCCCTCCCTGACATTTGCAGTCTACAAGAACCACACCCAACTGTTATAAAGTAGAGAATTAAGTAGTGAATCGGATAGGGTCATGTTCAAGATTATTGCACTTTTATGGCGATGCGCTACTATCATTCGGGGTTAGAATTGTCGTCAGCACCCCATGTTTGTCCTGAGAGGCGACTAAAGGGGTAGGTAGGTTAGACTTGCGGATGTGATGTACAAAAGATTTGTGAATGCTGCCTCCACCAGCAGGCAGTTGTTCAGAGGTACAGAGTCAGCACAGACTAGTAGGAATACGTGACACGTTGTATGGATAACAACTTCTCATAAATTCGTTGAAAGACGTTTCAGAACTATTCGTCCTGTTACTTCAAGTGAATGCTGAGTCAGTGCACATAGTGACCATATATAGATAAAGCATATTTATACAACGCAAGCTTTTTACATATCTTACTGCCATACAGTATAGGGACCAAGTTTTGTTCCCAGTCTTTCTGACTATACATGCAGCTACATGGTCCTGGGCTGACATTTCAACAAGACAACGCTACGCCCCATACTGAAATTCAGGTGGGCTGCTTCTTACGTACGAGTGGTATTGACGTCACTAGGTTTCGGGTTCCCCGGCTTTTAACCAGATCGAATACGTTTTGGATGAGCTGGAAAGTGGATGAATCAACACCAGTTCTTGCACGAACTTGGACAAGCACTAGTTGACCAATGGCAGCGACTTCCGGCTAGAGCATTCCGACAGGTTCGCCTGTCATGGACCGTCATGCATTAGTTTACCAATAAAATGATGTCGCAGTCCACTTTTCATCGCTTGTATTGTTACCTGGATCATAGCAGCATGAAACACATCTATTTTCATAATAACGCACGCACTACTTTCATTATGGCATTCAATCTAAATGTGTCAAGATTAAACTGGGTTAAGTATGTAAGCTTTCTGCTTCCTAGCCCTTAAGTAAAATATAATACGAAACATTGTGTAAATATGAAAGTTGACATCTATGAATCCCTCCTCCATGTTAACTTAGCTGTAAGCCATAAATCTTCGCTATACGGTTTCCTCAACAATGTGACATTCTGCCAGAAACACGTTATTGCCATGAAGATATTCATCAATATCAGGTTCTTTGCTGTCGTGAGCTGTCAGCGGTCAACTTCCCACTACGCCGTTTACAAGTTTAATGACACACGGGGAAGAGTTTCAATCTCCAGCGGACATTTAAGTAAATTCAAGGTTGGCGTGTTTTGGTAAAGTACTTTTAGTCTCGAAGCAAGCCTTCGTTGAGTCTACAGTATTTTTTAAAACAATTGGTTGTGGCATCAGGCAGTCCTTATACTTTCTGCAACAGTCTTTCAGTTTCACACCTAGAGCTTTCCACCACAGAATATAATACAATTTTTATGCAAGTTATACTTGGAAATGACTGGAATCCCTGAACAATTTATTGGTTTTAAATACACACATACCAACCTGAACTAGGAAATTAAGAGTTGAGTTAAATCGCCTCATCTGTTATAAATAGAGGCATCTTTGCATAAAGATCCATACCACAAACATTATTCATTGTATTACAAGAAGGGTGACTCCAACGTTCTGGAAGACAACCATGCTCTTGTTACTCCTTGCCTTTGATGTCAGCATTACACAACTTAGCTTTCAAAATGTGTTCATGTAATTTTGACGCATCAGAGACAAAATGATTACTGATGCAGTTCACTATTTTGACTCGTGAGCACTTGTTTTTATGCAACTTGTCGGGCAGGGTACTGTCACCTTTGTGCGAACTCTTCGTAGCAGTACAGTTTGATGAGTTATGAAACCAGGCAATATCCGAGTCCCATGATGGGATTCAAACCCGGTATTTTCTTGTCCGCAGTCGGACGCCGTGTGCACATAAGTAAGAGCAAGCTGATAAGGTGAGGATGTCATCTGTTGAATGACTCCACGCTCCTCTACATATCAACGAATATATTAACCCTTTCATCTGTTATGATTCCCGTGGTAAGTCTGCCTTTGTGGATTGACATATATCATTAGTCTGGATATATTGTTGAACTTTGCTTGGGATTCTGACACCAAGTTTATATCTTATCATTATATCTTGTGTCAAAAGGAGGACATAACACACTTCTCATTATTCATTGTTAATACACTAAGTAGTCTGCTCAAAACACGAAGGTCATGCTAATGAATCCAATCAATATGGACCAAATCAGACACCAGGAACACATGAGACGTTGATATTCTTCAAAGTAAGCTCTTCTCCCAACCTCTGATGGCCATATATCTTGCGTTCCTATTACTGTGTGATTTGTGGCTTACCTAATTGTCCGACTTCCATTTCTGTGGAAGCTGCGGTGGATGAGTGGGTTTGATGGCTGACTTTGTGTGCTAGCGATTTGATGCCTGACTCCGATAGTGTGCGTTCGAATCCCGCATGGGTCTCAACTCATCAAAAGTAGTAGAATCTGTTCTTTACTGGGAACGTGTATCCCCAAATATAACAAGTGTTAGGATGTATCAAAGATCCTCATCCACTTCCACCTGCACATCCACGTCCCTACCAAGTCAACATCAGCACCCACAACCACAAACGTATCAGTAACTACAAAGATTAGGAAGGAAACATCCTTCAACTTCCTCCTGAGTGCTAAATAACCGCTAGTCCTTTTTACCACCCAGATCACCAAAATATTGCCACTAGAGATTTATTTCGTTCATTTCCTTCACATGTAAACTTGTTTGTACAAACAAGGTCATATATAACGATAAGAGACATCTTCATACGCTGGGATATTTATAGCGATTAGAAACGTCTTCATATTCTATTACATTTATATGACTAGAGATTTCTTCATATGCTAGGATATATGAGTAACGACTGGAGACATCTTCACATGCTAGTACATTTTTATGCTTGGATATATATTATGACCAGAGACAACACACATGCAATGGGACAGAATATGACGAAAGACATCTTACACATGCAAACCTTAACCATTTTCTCCATCCTCAAGTGGAAACTAATAGTCATGCCTGTGACAGCAAGAGCATGCGGAAGGCTATCCACCCCTACCCCGACCCCCCCGAACCTTCGTTCTTATGGCCAAGCACATTCGTTTAAGGATTATATTCACTGCAATGGTGCCTTGACAGGCAAAAAGCAGGGGTTGGCTGAGTGACATGTTTAACATGCTTCAAGTGAGTTGATCTCTCGGGACTCTTCATCCTGCATGAGAGAGTGATCAGTCTGAAGGCTTTCCGTGACATTCTCCTTACAAAAGACTAGAGTCACGTTTTGTTCGGATTCTGACTGTCACCAAAGCGAATAATGTGACTGAACATTCTGGCATCCTACCCTCTCCCAATGCTAGTCCGCATGCTTCGATCAATACCTGGATCAGTAAACATGCTTACTTAGCAAAACGCAAGGGTGAAATATATATTGCACAGATAGAGCTCTGTCTGCGAGGGACGAGATGTCATCCGCACAGTGCTGTATTGGACATGATTACCCAATTAGTATGTAGATCTACAATCTGAGATTTATAACTGTGTGTCTGGAACATACGTCTTCTGTGGAAAACGGTTAGGGCAAACTGACCTGAACTACTAGAAACTTAAACAGACATTTATGATATTGTAAATGACTTACGTGAAGTTAACGAAATATATATTACATTGCTGCAGGCTATATATATCCATTCAAGTATTTGATAAATGTTATATGTTGCTTCTTACTGTGCACTGTATGTGTGACCATACCGAATGTGCCAAAGATATACTCATAATGAATTAAACGAACAAGCATACACGGAGTTATGGCCCTTGGTTAGCGATGATCCTCTGGATGGGGTTTGATTGAGAAATATGATCGGTCTTCGTCACATGGATGGTTGGGTAGCCTAGTGGAAAATGTTTTTAACTCTGTCTTTAATCTTGAGGTGTTTGGCATTGAAGCAGCCTTTTGCATAAGATATTTTAGCATAGACTCTAATCATACAGTCCGACCAAGCGACGTGAACATATATGAAGTCAAATTTAGTTCCGAGAAAACCTTTCATAGCTAATATTATGTTAATTTATCCAAATTTAATTTTATTCATAATAATAGTAATGCTATGTTCGTATTTACAACTGTGACTGGGGTTGACCAAATATTTATCATATATAAATCGTTCATAAATAGATCATAGCATCGGTATCACACAAAATGAGTTTAGAAAGGTATGTTTTATCCACCCATATTTTTTGACTGGAAGAAAATTTTCAACTGATCACTTCAAACGACTACTTTCGCTGGAATAAGGTTTGTGAATCGACAGAGCTGACACTTGTTTATTTTGCAATAAATACTTATTTATATTAATATTCACCAAACGTTTATCAAGCACATTAAGAAAAACATTACACACCGGTTATCTCCCTTTGTGAAGATTTACAAAATTGTAAATGTTTTGTAAATCTCATCTTTACATAACATTTACAAGGTTGTAAATGTAGAATTCTTTTGCAGTGGATGTTATTACTTTGTTCACACGTTTGGATATCTCATCAGTTATTTGATGCTGAGCAATTTGACTTGAATTCACTGAACGTGAGAAATTTCCCGAATATGGACGATGGGAAAATAGTTAGTCCGAACGAAATATTTATTTTGCTATTGTAAGTATTAAGTATAGGTGTAGAAATCGTATGTTATGCATTCAGACAATAGACTATTTAAAATATGATTTTGGTTATATTGTAAAATGTGTTTTTGAAGAAAATTATTCTGCGTTTTGGTATGTCCTGTGCGTGTACATTTGAGGATTCACTATATCAGCGTTGATAAAAAAATGTTATGTTATATATATTATGACAACTTGTAACAACCAACATACGTAAAAACTAGGTGCATAAAATGTTATGGTTTCAAAATGAGACAAAAATGGATTGAAAACGCTATGACCAGAAATTATAGTGTTTGTTGATAACTCATATTGACATTAATTGATTTAATGTACAAAGGCGGATATCTAATCAATATCTTGTTGGCGAATTATGACACCCATATCCTACTTTCCGCAATAAAACATTCAACATACAACAATCACGACTAACACCTTTAGGCAATCAAAAAAGAAATATCACAAATTGACGAGGCGGTTGACCTCACCTTGTGAAAATAGGTAACAGTTGTGTGTGTTGTATTGAACGTTTAAATCTAACATTCAAGAAACAAAATATAATAAACTGACGTAGCGGTTGACGTCAACTTGTGAAAATAGGTAATAGTTGTGTGTGTTGTATTGAACGTTTAAATCTAACATTCAAGAAACAAAATATAATACACTGACGTAATAAAATATCACAAATCGACGACGACGACCCGTCTTATTACCAAAGGTATTGTATTGTATGGAACGTTTAAAGCTAATGGTATTGGACTGATCCAACATCCATATTTGAGTTTAACGAGTAAAGGTTTATAATTTATTTACGTGCTATAGAATTGAAAGACCACTGCATTGTTTCCAGTTAGATTGACCAACAACTGTAATGACTTGACACTAAAACTAATTTCCTCTGGTGTTGATGTATATGAAATGATTTTAAACGTTTTAGTTAAGGCATATGCCAATGATCATGAAAGTTGCTAGGTTTGCATATATATTTGGGCTGGAAATAGAAAGCTCTTTTCTCGCGCTGGAATAAAGTAAATCATCATGGCCTATGTGAAACCCCCAGGGTGTTTCGCCTTGACTAAACAGAGTATCTTTGCTACGACGTATTCTGTTCACATCACACATGGCTACTGCTTGTTGTTTAGCGCCAGGGCTGGTGGGGTAGTCTAGTGGTTAAAGCGTTCGCTCGTCACACTGAAGACCCTCGATTCCCCACATGGGTACAATGTGTGAATCCCATTTCTGGTGTCCCCCGCGGTGATATTACTGTAATGTTGCTAAAAGGGGCGTAAAACTATGCTCACTCTTTAGCGACAAAATGTAGGTTTCAGCAGTGGCAACGAATCAGAGCATTTTGTGATTTCCTTCACTACTAAGTACACGATGAAAACTGCTGGATAAAGTAAGTGTACACCTAGGTTGGAAGCAAACATTTACGAAGGAATTGTGCTGAATGTGATGAAAGTATCATAGATGCGAATTGGACATACAGTTTTATTTCGTAAACAACTGTTTCAGCCCAACGACGGGGCGGTGGGATAGCCTTGTGGTTAAAGAGTTCGCTCGTCACGCCGAAGACCCGGGTTCGATTCCCCACATGGGTACAATGTGTGAAGCCTATTTCTGGTGTCCCCCATGGATGGACAGTAATTCAATCCTTCAGAGAGGCAAATCTAGATGAGAGGATATTTTGTTTTAGAAATTGTCATTTAAACTATTAATTATTACCTTGAACAAGTCTAAACTTCCTTGTACTCTTTTTTTGTACTCTTCTTTTTTAATCGAATCCAATTTGCAAGTGTGTCTTTTCTTTGTGGGACATTTGTTCATTCTGTTGACAAGGTTAGTTGCTGTATAACTCGTTCATTCAGTCAATCAATCAATGGCTATAATAAATCATTTATATATCTGTACAGCAGAATTCCATTTATGTCACTGATCTACCAATATTTTCGTTCATCGCGTGAGCTTATGGCATATTTATTTGTTCCAACGAAATTATTGTTTTTGTATGGTTTGAGTGACTGATCTGTACAGACATAAAGGAACAGAATCAATAGTGGCCTGTTTAGACTACCGGATGCTACAAATAACGTCCGACATGTACCTATTACCACGACAGAGTGAGTGAGCGGGTTGGGCGGTAAATGGATTGGTGAATTGGGAGCGTGATTGGATGGTCGAGCGAGTGAGTGAGTAATAGACAAGAGCAGCAATTCGTGATTTCTTACTTTGCAGATATGCCATGTTATGTAACTACATTTAGTAGAAGTACTTCAATAATGCGTTCATTCAAATGTTGTGCAATTATTGTACTACACGTGGGCGAAATATTGTGTTAAGCAAGGCCCCCGCCTCCGCCCTTCTCTGTTTCTGATACAACCTTCTTAATTAGAACAGAGCTGAAGACAAACCGACGGGAAGTAGAGACCTCATCTGATCCTTCTTTAAAACGATTAGTCGTTTGTGTCTTTGTAGAGGGAAACGAGCTTAAAAAAGAGTAGGTATATTGTCAAAACCAAGGACGAAATATATATACATTACCATCCTTTGATGGTGATCTTTGAAGGGGATCTTTGATGTGGATAATTGCCAATAACATTTGTCAGCGGAACTGTTTGATCCGGAAAATGTTATTTACCGTCTTTGATGGCAGTTGATATTATTCGGAGTATTATACAGTAAACTGGAATCTTCTATTGCAAAACATCTGATCTCAGGGGTAAACCACACCTACATATTATCTTGTCTTATTCTACATGTTTGGCACAGAAAGGATATGACATATAGCCGTCGATGATGTGGTGATGTACATCCACCGTCTGTACCTTCTACTGAATTTGTCAACAGGAACGGTGAGGTAGCCAAGTGGTTAAAGTGTTCATTCGTCACGCTTAATCTTAAGCCCATTTCTGGTGACCTCTGCCGTGATATTGCTAGAACAGTGCTAAAAGTGAGCTCCGACTCACTCACTACTCATATAATGTTGGTACATAATGTTGTGACATAATAAATTTATATAGAATTACCGAAAGTAACAACTCGCGAAGATCCGGGTTAGAACTGGCCTTCAGCAACCCATGCCTGTCGTATGAGGCAACGAACGGGGTCGGGTGATCACATTATTTTTTTATCAAAGTTTCCTTCTATTATATATATGGAGGTATTCCGATACATAACAAAATTAGTGTTTCAAGTATATTTACATGGTAAAAAAACTTGATAGAGGAACTGGAACATTGATTTGTAACACAAGTGAAATCTTTTTGTTTTGCACACTCTTACGTTTTCGTGGGATACAGAGCCAACTATTGGCATGCTTCAACCGCTATTTCTATAAAACGATGGACAATGCACTGGCCATAACCTAAAATGTTCCAAGTTCCAAAAGACTCGGGTTAAGGAGCACTGCTATATATCCTATGGTTGTCAATGGCATAGCAGCAGACCGGGGCTGTGCATTAAAACCTCGTGCTGATGATATCCAGATTAAATCAGTTGATGTTTAAAGTACATCTTGGATTAAGTGGATTTAAGCATAACCTGTGGCAAAGACATCAATGGAACTATTAATAAAATGAATCCAGTGATCAACAGTCAATAAAGTTATAACTAAACCGTCACAGGGATAGCCCCCAGACAATATAATGGCACATTCATAACCATTATTCGTTCATTAGGATGCTATCAGAAATGATTGTACATAGAGTCAATTACCGCAATCAGAAAGACTTAGAAACATCATAGCACGAAGACAATATACCGGTATGTCAGGGGAGTGGATCGTTGTAAATCCAAGCTGCACCCTATTTCTGTTGAATAGAAAGGCATCATTACCATTGTCTGATCCGCTCTGGGCTATATGCAGATTAGTGGGTTAGGCGGCTGGCTTTGTGTGCTGTATATATGAGGTGCCTGACTCTGGGGATCTGGGTTCGAATCCCGGATGGGACTCAACCCAACAAAAGTACAGGGATCTGTACTCTACCGAGAAAGTGTAATCCCAAATACAACATGTAATATTTTCCCAGACCGCCGTCAAATAGCTGGTATATAGCTGGGTGCGGCGTTAACAACAAAGAAACAAAACATAATATGTTTAACCTTTAGTCAGAATATATCGAACAACATTTTATCAGATAATTCGTGGTAAACTACACTTAACATATCGTAGTGACTCTACTGGTTATAAAATTTATCGTTTAATTCGTGAAGTTTCAACGTGTGAGTATTATGCATGGAAACAGCCTTAATTATTAGTTTCTGTGTTGCAATATAGAGGGTCGACTGAATGGTCCTAAGCCTAACTTTGATACACTGTGTTGACCGAGTTGGTTGCTGATNAAGACCCGGGTTCGATTCCCCACATGGGTACAATGTGTGAAGCCTATTTCTGGTGTCCCCCATGGATGGACAGTAATTCAATCCTTCAGAGAGGCAAATCTAGATGAGAGGATATTTTGTTTTAGAAATTGTCATTTAAACTATTAATTATTACCTTGAACAAGTCTAAACTTCCTTGTACTCTTTTTTTGTACTCTTCTTTTTTAATCGAATCCAATTTGCAAGTGTGTCTTTTCTTTGTGGGACATTTGTTCATTCTGTTGACAAGGTTAGTTGCTGTATAACTCGTTCATTCAGTCAATCAATCAATGGCTATAATAAATCATTTATATATCTGTACAGCAGAATTCCATTTATGTCACTGATCTACCAATATTTTCGTTCATCGCGTGAGCTTATGGCATATTTATTTGTTCCAACGAAATTATTGTTTTTGTATGGTTTGAGTGACTGATCTGTACAGACATAAAGGAACAGAATCAATAGTGGCCTGTTTAGACTACCGGATGCTACAAATAACGTCCGACATGTACCTATTACCACGACAGAGTGAGTGAGCGGGTTGGGCGGTAAATGGATTGGTGAATTGGGAGCGTGATTGGATGGTCGAGCGAGTGAGTGAGTAATAGACAAGAGCAGCAATTCGTGATTTCTTACTTTGCAGATATGCCATGTTATGTAACTACATTTAGTAGAAGTACTTCAATAATGCGTTCATTCAAATGTTGTGCAATTATTGTACTACACGTGGGCGAAATATTGTGTTAAGCAAGGCCCCCGCCTCCGCCCTTCTCTGTTTCTGATACAACCTTCTTAATTAGAACAGAGCTGAAGACAAACCGACGGGAAGTAGAGACCTCATCTGATCCTTCTTTAAAACGATTAGTCGTTTGTGTCTTTGTAGAGGGAAACGAGCTTAAAAAAGAGTAGGTATATTGTCAAAACCAAGGACGAAATATATATACATTACCATCCTTTGATGGTGATCTTTGAAGGGGATCTTTGATGTGGATAATTGCCAATAACATTTGTCAGCGGAACTGTTTGATCCGGAAAATGTTATTTACCGTCTTTGATGGCAGTTGATATTATTCGGAGTATTATACAGTAAACTGGAATCTTCTATTGCAAAACATCTGATCTCAGGGGTAAACCACACCTACATATTATCTTGTCTTATTCTACATGTTTGGCACAGAAAGGATATGACATATAGCCGTCGATGATGTGGTGATGTACATCCACCGTCTGTACCTTCTACTGAATTTGTCAACAGGAACGGTGAGGTAGCCAAGTGGTTAAAGTGTTCATTCGTCACGCTTAATCTTAAGCCCATTTCTGGTGACCTCTGCCGTGATATTGCTAGAACAGTGCTAAAAGTGAGCTCCGACTCACTCACTACTCATATAATGTTGGTACATAATGTTGTGACATAATAAATTTATATAGAATTACCGAAAGTAACAACTCGCGAAGATCCGGGTTAGAACTGGCCTTCAGCAACCCATGCCTGTCGTATGAGGCAACGAACGGGGTCGGGTGATCACATTATTTTTTTATCAAAGTTTCCTTCTATTATATATATGGAGGTATTCCGATACATAACAAAATTAGTGTTTCAAGTATATTTACATGGTAAAAAAACTTGATAGAGGAACTGGAACATTGATTTGTAACACAAGTGAAATCTTTTTGTTTTGCACACTCTTACGTTTTCGTGGGATACAGAGCCAACTATTGGCATGCTTCAACCGCTATTTCTATAAAACGATGGACAATGCACTGGCCATAACCTAAAATGTTCCAAGTTCCAAAAGACTCGGGTTAAGGAGCACTGCTATATATCCTATGGTTGTCAATGGCATAGCAGCAGACCGGGGCTGTGCATTAAAACCTCGTGCTGATGATATCCAGATTAAATCAGTTGATGTTTAAAGTACATCTTGGATTAAGTGGATTTAAGCATAACCTGTGGCAAAGACATCAATGGAACTATTAATAAAATGAATCCAGTGATCAACAGTCAATAAAGTTATAACTAAACCGTCACAGGGATAGCCCCCAGACAATATAATGGCACATTCATAACCATTATTCGTTCATTAGGATGCTATCAGAAATGATTGTACATAGAGTCAATTACCGCAATCAGAAAGACTTAGAAACATCATAGCACGAAGACAATATACCGGTATGTCAGGGGAGTGGATCGTTGTAAATCCAAGCTGCACCCTATTTCTGTTGAATAGAAAGGCATCATTACCATTGTCTGATCCGCTCTGGGCTATATGCAGATTAGTGGGTTAGGCGGCTGGCTTTGTGTGCTGTATATATGAGGTGCCTGACTCTGGGGATCTGGGTTCGAATCCCGGATGGGACTCAACCCAACAAAAGTACAGGGATCTGTACTCTACCGAGAAAGTGTAATCCCAAATACAACATGTAATATTTTCCCAGACCGCCGTCAAATAGCTGGTATATAGCTGGGTGCGGCGTTAACAACAAAGAAACAAAACATAATATGTTTAACCTTTAGTCAGAATATATCGAACAACATTTTATCAGATAATTCGTGGTAAACTACACTTAACATATCGTAGTGACTCTACTGGTTATAAAATTTATCGTTTAATTCGTGAAGTTTCAACGTGTGAGTATTATGCATGGAAACAGCCTTAATTATTAGTTTCTGTGTTGCAATATAGAGGGTCGACTGAATGGTCCTAAGCCTAACTTTGATACACTGTGTTGACCGAGTTGGTTGCTGATCATTTGTAAACAGACGTGTGCAGACATGCACAATACTGGTAAAAACAACATGTTTTGGTAAGGGTAGTCTTGATATTGATATGCAGTTGTCAAAGCAGCTTACAACAATATGAACGGTCTGCCTTTCAGGTGCTAATCCACCAGCAAGGTCGAGACCATTCACTCTGCTAGCTGAAGGAAGAGACCAAGCCTTCGTTGGTGAAGACATTAGATGTTTCAACTGGTTGCATTGTTGTTTTTTCTCTGGCTGATGAACCCAATCGGGAATCAGAAGCCGTTGTGAGAAAAACAATTCGTACCAGAGAGACTTGACAGAATCAAATGCTTTACGGAAATCAACAAAAGCTACATATAGTTTACGCTTACGACGGGATAGACATTTCTGGGCTAGTGCAAAGAGTGTAAAGATATGATCAGAAGTTTAATATTTCTTTCTCAAGCCTGCTTGTGATTCGGGAAGTTTATCTGTCATACTTGCCCATTTAGCGAGTCTGTTATTTAGAACAGATGTAAAGACTTTAC